>JAFVLL020013377.1:0-12500 GCA_021397915.2 Tor tambroides | reverse complement strand
CACTTTCCCTCTCTCTCTCTCTCTCTCTCTCTCTCTCTCTCTCTCTCTCTCTCTCTCTCTCTCTCTCTGTCCTCTCTCTCTCTCTCTCTCTGGCCTCAGGAGTGACAGTGCTCAGATTGAGTGCTTTAAAACCTCCCTGCAGTGCCTCAGCAGTATTATCATCATAAGCAGTTGACTTGACCACGGGGCACATATTAGCTGCACTGATAATTCATTTCAGCCATCTCAAAATGTATCCTGTATTATTTCATTATTTCACATATATTTCATTTTAAACTCCTCTTACTAAAAGTTAATGTGGTAAATTCTGAATGGCTTAAAGCATGAAATAAAAAAAAGACTCCAACAGATTTTTTAAGTATTTGCTGTACTGTACTTTAATCATTCAATGTATTAATACTGTTTATATTATAATGTATGATTTAAAATATTATTTAAAATGATTTATTTATTTTTATTGTATTTTAAAATAACATTATAAACAATTATAAACATAAAAATTATAAAGAATAAAATACATTTTAATAATATTAAAATAATTAATATAAAAATATAAAAAATATATTTTTGAAATATGTTTTTTAAATTTTATATTTTTATATTAATTATTTTAATGTAAAAATATAAAATATAAAAAATATATTTAAAAAATAATACAATTGTTTTTTAATAGTAAATAAAAATATAAATGACAATAAAAAAACTGTTCTATAGAACAGATTTTCCAGTAGATCAGGAACTTTAATGAAAACATGTTATTATATTATAATATAATTACTTGCCAGAAAGAAAAAGAAAAAGAAAAAGTTAAAAATTGTAAAAAGTATAGATTATGGTAATATTTGTATTTATAACATACTGTATTAAACCATTTATTATTAAAATTATTTATAATATAGTGCATGCTGAATTCAAATGTTTATTAATATTAGAAATAATAAATTATTTAATTATTTAAATAAATGTTTTAATTTCAAATTATTTAATAATTAAAAATATTACAATTACTATAAATCACAGGAACTTTGCAGTGTTTTACAGGTGATTTCATGAAAGAAGTGTCATAATGTGAACATTCAAATAAATAAATAAATTCCATTCTTGATAGATTTAACTTCATAATGTTGACACACTGAATATAAACTCTGTAAAAAATAATATTTTTTTAAAGTTGCAAATAAAAGAAAGATTACTGGAGTAAATTTTATGAGAAAATACTATTTCAGACCTTCTACTTAAACACGTTTAATTCAACATGTTACTTGCCATTTTTTGTAATTAATTGTTAAAATGACCAGTTTTGTGTGAAAGTTGTTTCTACACCTTTTTTCCCACTGGCCTATAGTGTATATATCTGTGTTAGTGTATGTGTGAGTTTGCACTGACCAATAGCCACCAGGTTATTTATGAAGGTGCAGAGAACGAGAAAGTGCAATTTCAGTCTGTCCTGCCCTGACCTCCTCTTGAACACTGTTTTGAAAGACAGCTTGGCATACTTTAGGATAAACAAACGGAACTTGTCTGCTTGAGACCCTTGCTCAGCCGTATCCTCTTTATAGGGAGCTATACATGTATTTTCTCTCATCGTAGGGTCTCTCAGCCAAAGCACAATATAAAGCACCGACAGGACGTGGCAGCCAATGTAGGCCCCGAATGCTGCCTGGAGTCCAAATTCTTGCTCTCAAGAATCCACCCAGTAGGAAACCCACTGTGCCTCCAACGAATATCATGGACTCGGCTACTGCCATGCGTAAAGTGCGACTGGAGCTGGAGCCCATGGTCAGGTCGGCCAGGTAGCTGAATGAGCTGAGGAAAATGGAGACATGGCCACCTGTCAGGCCTGTTAGGGCAGCAGCGATCAGGGTCCAGTGAACGCTGATGTTTTCCAACAAGTCTACAGCCAAGAGCAACCCCCCGCTCAACAGGGACAACACAGACGGGAGCGCCATGACCCAGCAACGGCCAGCGCGGTCAGACCAGGAGCCCAGCATTATGGCGGGAGGGATGGAGACCAGGCTGAGGGTGGCATTGAACAAAAGCAGGATGTAGGAGGCTGTCGCCTGAACCTCCTCGTCCCCTTTGTGGTGCTCAGGGTTACTGCAGACAGTATCATTCTTCAGCAATTCTTGACACACCTACAAAAGATATTCAAAATAAGTTCAAATATAAATTTCTATATAGAGCACCATAGCACTGTCGAGTAAACATAACAAAAAGAAAGCTAAAGGTCTCTGAGCTTGAGTTGATCTATCTAGAACAAGTAATACAGTTTATTCTATATTATTTATTATATATCACTTTATTTATATTCTATACTTGTATAATACTTGTATAATATACAAATATACACGTGTGTGTGTTTGTGTGTGTGTGTGTGCGTGCGCGTGTGCGCACGTGTGTGTGTGTGTGTGTGTGTGTGTGTGTGTTTTCATTTGTTGTGATTGAAAATTACATTTTATACAAATCCAGAGACACTGAGAATTTTCAAGTGGTCTCTTAATTTTTTTTTCCATAGCTGTATAGCTACACATGTCGCTCTGAATGTATTTTTTTTATATTACTTTCTAGTACAAAAATAACTGTTGAATGTGCTAATGATATAATCCTTCTTTTCAAGAAGGAATTTTCTTCTCAAGACACAGTAATATTTGCAGTTCAGATTGAGTTCATTCACTGAATGATTCATCAGAGTGATTCAAACCCTGCTCTTGAGTATGTGAGTCATTAAACAAACTGGCTAGTAGTTTGTGTTTATGGCTGCACAGGGAAACATTCCTAATGCTAACAATTTTATTTTTTAACATTGGGAGGCTAAGTGCTGGGGGCCTACAATAAATCGTGATTTCTGCAAAAATGTATGACTGTTTAAAAAATAATTATGAAGGTCCATCGACCGTTACTGGGGTGTAAGCAGATCGTACAAAAATGTTCACATGCAGTCTTACGAATTCATTAGCTTTCAGTTTGCCAAAATATAAAATAGTTACGAATAGCCATAATTGCATGATTGATTGGTGATTTTAATCTCTGTGGCAGTAGTGACTGTCATTCACTGAGTGAATCATCCATTCATACACTAAACCAATTTGTCAAAAAAATACTGATTTGTTCAGGAACAGACACTTTACGAGTGAATCATTAAGTCATTCACTCAACCGACTGGTTCAATTTGAACGAAACACCAATATTATGTTGCTTGGAGACACTGCTTTTGTGGCTCCGTTTGTAATAAAAATAGATACACTATTATTGAATAATATTGTATGAACTGAACCAAACTGAAGCTGCATATCACACTTGCAACCATGACTAATGGACCCTGATCGCAGACTGTGATGACACATTTCAACAGTTATTAACATCATACATTTTTCAGATTTTCATCAAAAAAAGAATGGAAATTTATAGCACTGTACGTTGTGTCTTATTACTGTTACGGAGCCGACGAGACAAGAGGCAAGCGGATCCATTTGCTGAGCTTTATTAAGAAACATAGTCAATAAATAGGCAGGGTCAAACAACGGCAAACAGGTATGGTAAGGGCAAGACACAGAGTAGTCCTAAGGCAAGCGTGGGTCGACGATCGGCGAACAATATCCAACAGAGGCAAGGCAAAGAGAGATAATCCAGGTACACAGCAATAATTCAATCGAGGTGCAAACAGAGTCCAAATGGCAAGGCAAAAGGGTCAATCCAGAAAACGTGGGCAGGAGTCAAAACACAAGAGAACACACAAGGTAAAGCAAGCCAAGACTATGACTATGACTCCGTAGAGTAGCTATCGCTATGAGAGTGATAAACGCAATACAATACTCGGCCTCTAGCAAGAGGACGTCCATGGTTTATAAAGCCTGAGTGATAAGTGTGATCAGCTGTGTAATCAGTGAAAACAGCTGTGTGTATGGTCAGTGCAATGAATGATGGGGATTGTAGTGAAGTGCAAGAGTCCATGCTGTGAGTGGGTGACCTCTGGTGGTGATTAACCGGAAGTGCATGGACCAGAGTCGTGACAATTACCTTGGCATTAAATTCATGCTAAAATAAAATAAAAGGGTTCATGCTCAACAGCACTCCTGCTCATATGATATTTCTGTAGATAAGTGAACAAAAGTGTTCATAACATGTTTATACGAGATAACAGCACAAGCTGGTCTGATAAAATGTTAGATGGCAACAGTTACTGTAGGTCAGTAGTATTTTTCAGGTGAGGCTTAGCACTTTGCACAAAACTATCCATCTTGACATTTAACAGTCCTTTTTTAGTTAGAGCAAATGTTATCAAATGAAATTCGAGTACTGCGTCTTAGGTTAGCTTTTTTTTATTCAGTGTCAGTAATGATGCTCTAAGGCATTATGGGAATGATGCACAACCCGAGCAGTAAGTCATCGCGCCGGGGGACACCCGCAGTTATTGTAAGAACAAGCCTCGGGAAAGCTCACGAACAGCAACCTCACAAATATGATGATATCAAGGAGTAAATGGCAAGAATCGAGGCCATTAAGAGTGGCATAAATGAGCACTTTGCAATAAATGATTGGACCCTCTTTAATCTTTGAATAGTTTTCACTGCATGGAGTTGTGCTCATTCATATGATATATTCATCCACATTTTTCTGAGAGCTGTTATGTGTGGAGCTGCAGAGTTCATTGGAAGGGTAAGAGAATTTAAAGGAGAGAGGAAAGGAGGACACTCGCTCAGGAAAAGGAAAAAAATGCAATATGACAAGAGCAGGAACTAAAAACAGCTGCATGTTTTGGAAAGCGTCACCCTTAAGCAAATGCATATATTCACTACATTATTTATATTCATAGAAATGTCTTTACAGTCCACACATATTATTTTTCCTGCATTTTCTGTTTTAATTTGATGCTTTTTTTTTCTTTTTAGACAAAAGTTAAAGTTATTATTAATGTTTAAAAAAATCAAACAAACAACAAAAAAGACCATTCATTTAAACCCACAGGTTCGCTCAGTTCAGAATTCATCAGGATGCAAATATATTTAAACAGTAAAAACATATTATTAATTTTAATGTAAAAGAATGTTAAAATGCTACAGTAAAAAAAAACAGCATTACATATATATATATATATATATATATATATGTAATGCTGTTTTTTTTACTGTAGCATTTTAACATTCTTTTACATTAAAATTAGTTTTTTTAATATTCCATGTAGTCTCACAATTATGTTCAATTATATATATATATATATATATATATATTAATAATATTAAAATGATTAAAGTAATATTTTAAATTATTATAACACTGTATGTTGTGTTCTTTACTTTTGCATTATTTTTACAGATTTACAGAAATTACAGCTTTTTTTTTTTTTTTTTTTGCTATTGGAGCAAATGGGAAAGCAAAAATTTAGAATGTATAAATTTTCCATGTAGTCTTCCCATCTTTTTAAATTAAACTTTAATTCCATTATTATACTTCATGTGATATTCAATGGTTATATTTAAATAGCAAAAGCTGTTTAAAAACATTTCAATGTTGTATGTCACATGACAGGACATGTCAGCTCATGAAAAAAAGTAAAATTTCATGTCATTGCACAAGATTAAAACAAAGATACTGCAATTTCTCAAGCATAGCCAATGTTTAAGTTCAGCAACAGAATACAGACTAATGACTGTCAGCGATTGTTTAATCTGGTGCATGAGTGATCACAGCGCCTGTTGTTTTGCTCTGGGACTGTCATGGCCGGTTCGTCTTGATTAATGCCTGCTGTAGTTTTGGGTTTTGAGTACATCTCGAGCTCCACTGCTATTCTCCAAGCGCTCCGTGGTTCTGCTTCGGGCATTTCCGTTTTGTGTACTAGAACTGGACCCTGCTGACCTGTTTTTCAGTTCAAAGAACAAAACACTGACTCACCGGACGCACTTGATTAATGTCTCTGCCTTTCACTCTCTCTCTTTACTTTTCCTGCTTTAAATCACAATAGTAGCAGCTCTCTTACCTTTGTAATAATCATCTGTTGATATGCAGGTGTTACGATGAAAGTGCTGGTCATGTAGAGGAAAATCACCGGCTCCACTGTAACAACTCTCCTTAGTTTCTCTTTCTATGCCGACATATTCAACTTTGCAGTGACAGAACAAGGAAGGATGAAGGAAACAGTCTCTTAAAATATTAAAGTCGTATTAGGTAGAGTAAACTCATGTCAAGCGTTCATACTGTCCAAAGGGAATAGTGGACGATGGAACTCTGTTTTCTTGTTAAAAAAAAAAAACACTCTCTAAGGTTGGTCACATGCATGTCAGCTGGAACAGAAGGAAATTGTCTCTCTCGACATTCTCTTATCAGGAATTGTTCTACTTTGTGGTTGTAAAAGCGGTTGGCCTTTATTTGCCATATGAACACATCCCCAACAGATTCACACTTCCCCAGAAAAAGCAAAGAGTTGTGAGAATACTGTTCTTTTTTTCTGCAGTATGCATTTTCAGAATGTTAAACGTGCAAAGTGAAATGTCCTTTGAATGGCGCAACTATTTCTTCCAAATGGTTTTACTGCAGCAAATATTGAAGTGCACATTGACGATATTCAGTTTCAGTGCTTCAATCATAGCCTGTAAAAGGTTTCTTTTTTTGTAAATTTCTGCAAAGTGTAGTACAGCATGAACCAATAACATAAAAACTTTAGTTTAGTCCAGTGGTTCTCAAACTTTTTGATGTCAAGATAATACTCGAAATACTTCCCGGCCGAGAAAGCTCAACGTGCTGCAACTTAAAACTTCCTTGCAAATTGCTTGCAAATAAAAAAGCACCGGCACATTAAAAACCATCTTCATCAGTTTGATAACACGTGCTGCAAATACTCAAAATACAGCAACACGCTGCAAATAAATAACACAATAATATACAGAAATGCTCTGAAAATACTCGCAACACAACCAAATACAGAAACGCCCTGCAAATACTCGCAACACAACCAAATACAGAAACACTCTGCAAATACTCGCAACACACCCAAAAAAGGAAATGTGCTGCAAATACTCACAACTCATAATAATGTTCCTTTAAACATTTCCGATGAGGTCTGTGTGTATTTGCAGTGCATTTCTGTATCTGGTTGTGTTGTGAGTATTTGCTGCAATTTTTTGTATTTGCAGTGCATTTCTGTATTTGGTTGTGTTGTGAGTATTTGCTGTGTGTTTCTGTATTTGCAGTGCATTTCTGTATTTGGTTGTGTTGTGAGTATTTGCTGTGTGTTTCTGTATTTGCAGTGCGTTTCTGTATTTGGTTGTGTTGTGAGTATTTGCTGCGCTTTTCTGTATTTGCAGTGCGTTTCTGTATTTGGTTGTGTTGTGAGTATTTGCTGTGTGTTTCTGTATTTGCAGTGCATTTCTGTATTTGGTTGTGTTGTGAGTATTTGCTGCGCTTTTCTGTATTTGCAGTGCGTTTCTGTATTTGGTTGTGTTGTGAGTATTTGCTCCGCATTTCTGTATTTGCCGTACATTTCTGTATTTGGTTGTGTTGTGGGTATTTGCTGTGTGTTTCTGTATTTACAGTGCATTTCTGTATTTGGTTGTGTTGTGAGTATTTGCTACGCTTTTCTGTATTTACAGTGCATTTCTGTATTTGCTGGGCATTTCTCTATTTGGTTGTGCTGTAAGTATTTGCTGTGCTTTTCTATATTTGCAGTGCGTTTCTGTATTTGGTTGTGTTGTGAGTATTTGCTGCGCTTTTCTGTATTTGCAGTGCATTTCTGTATTTGGTTGTGTTGTGGGTATTTGCTGTGTGTTTCTGTATTTACAGTGCATTTCTGTATTTGGTTGTGTTGTGAGTATTTGCTACGCTTTTCTGTATTTACAGTGCATTTCTGTATTTGCTGGGCATTTCTCTATTTGGTTGTGCTATAAGTATTTGCTGTGCTTTTCTATATTTGCAGTGCGTTTCTGTATTTGGTTGTGTTGTGAGTATTTGCTGCGCTTTTCTGTATTTGCAGTGCATTTCTGTATTTGGCTGTGTTGTGAGTATTTGCTGTGCATTTCTGTATTTGCAGTGCGTTTCTGTATTTGGTTGTGTTGTGAGTATTTGCTGCGCTTTTCTGTATTTGCAGTGCATTTCTGTATTTGGCTGTGTTGTGAGTATTTGCTGTGCATTTCTGTATTTGCAGTGCGTTTCTGTATTTGGCTGTGTTGTGAGTATTTGCTGCGCTTTTCTGTATTTGCAGTGCGTTTCTGTATTTGCTGGGCGTTTCTGTATTTGGTTGTGCTGTAAGTATTTGCTGCACTTTTCTGTATTTGCAGTGCGTTTCTGTATTGGTTGTGTTGTGAGTATTTGCTGTGCATTTCTGTATTTGCAGTGCATTTCTGTATTTTCAGGGCGTTTCTCTATTTGGTTGTGTTGTGTGTATTTGCTGCACGCATTTACACATCTCTGTTTTCAATTAAAAACTAAGAACTTTGTTTTGTCCATTTATTTATGGCATTTGGGGGCCTGAAACCGCAAACTTTTGAAAACAGGTTGACGCATGTTTTGCAATGTTTGTATTCACCACACTTTAGAGGAATGTGTATGTGCGCAGGCGCATAGTGTTTCTTTACAAATGAACATCGCCAACTACTGGCTTAGCATATATAATACAGCATTTTTAGTTTTACTTTTCATGGATCTGTGTGAATAGGATTCATTTTGAAAACTTTGTCATCTATATGTGAAACTTTTCAAAAATGCAAAGGACATTGTTGTCATATAAACATACCCTTAGAAAGGTAGTTTGATTCAAATGGAACATTTAACAGTTTTTTTATTTGTTTTGTTTTTTGTTTTGTTTTTTACTACATAGAAGTATTTTCTGGTTTCTATTTAAAGAAACTCACATGATGTGTTGCTGCTATTGGTTTAACACATTAAGCCCCTCCCTTTCTGCTATGTAGAGAAGGTTAACTATAAACTGATAAAACACCCATTCTTTATACTAGCTACAGTTTACTCTGTCATGTTATGCGATATCCAAATATGTTATGTAATATCCAAACAACAACAATCAGCATTCCTTAAGGTGCAGTATCATGTTATGCAATAAGTGACAAATTAACAGAAGTGCTAGCACTTCCTTGTGTCATAGCGTACATTAGATTGTATTCACTTGTCATTGCACTGTACTGTATACAGTATATTATTGTTGAGATACATTATACCAAGTATTAGTCATCTTACTCTTTAAATATTGATGTCAACCACTAGTGTACAGTATATCAACTGAGACTTAATGATTTTTTTCCAGTTATATAAACATTATTTAAAGCAGAACAAATTAACCCAAGAAGAAAAACTGCATAATAAGAAAATTTGTTGAATAATGTATTTTTATTGATCCATTGGCACATTTTTTAGCAGAAACCTTTATGATGAACACTAAAATGTATTATTTATTACATTTATTATTTAACACCTGTTTTGCAGTGCAGAAAGAGAACTAATTTGAATTAAAACAGGTGCAAAAAGAAAAAAACTAGGCAAACTAATATGCTGGGGTTTTAATTAAAAAATGTCATATGGTAAAAACAAAATTACCCCTTAGCAGTGACCCTTTATTTAAAACAGTCATATGTGTGATTCAATAACAGACGTTTTGCACAGCACCCCTGATGGTTTCATTCTGTTTATGCACTTCTTGTACCTCCAATCCGTATGCAGAGTGTGAATACACGAGCCGCGGGGAGAGATAACAGGCAGCAAGCATGCAGTATGGGAATGAACCCTTTCTCACCTGAACTAGTGTCTTTCTCTCTAGAGGCCCTGATATCTGCTGGGTAGAGTTCAAATATTTACACAGGCACGCTGGCTGAGGAGTCTTATTTGTGTCTGCGCACTGGACTGGTCTATCATATGGCACTCTCATAGATCTGTCTCCTTCAATACTGCCTCAATTCCTGGTCAAATGTTTAATGATGTTTATCGTTAAACATTATTCAGCTTGAAAAACACAATACTTGTCAGATGTGAGTGTGCTGTGTCATGTTGTCTACATAATATATGCTTATCCTGTGCATATGCACATGTGTGCATATACACTCAGATATATATTATCTCTATTCCGCATTCCACATGTATAACCGTAATATCTTAATCAGTGCTTTCTAATGGGCTATAAGCATGGTGTCTGGGGATAGGTAGCATTATTATGTTGCCTTCTGCAAATCTAAGCTGGTCTTCACCCAGAAAGGAAAATAGAAAGTTAGATGCAATTGCAAAATATGAATTCACGTTGTGAGATATGAAGTCACAGATATTGAGATATACTGTAAATGTGTATTCATGAGAAATAGTTGCAATTACAGGAAATAATGTATGAAGTCAAATATGAAGTCAAAATTCTGAGTTATGAAGTCATATAGCAAGATATAAATGAGCAATCATGATAAATAGCCATAACTACAAGAAGTATGAACGCGCTGCAACTTCAGAAAACACATGCAAAAAGAAAAAGCACCAGCAAATCAAGAAAACATCTTTTTTGACATCAATTTGACAGCAGGTGCTGCAAATGCTCACAACACAACCAAATAAAGAATTTTATTTGCAGCGCGTTTCTTTGTTTGGTTGTGTTGTGAGTATTTGCAGCGCGTGTGTTGTCAAATTGATAAAGTTGTTTTCTTAATTTGCAGGTGTTTTTTTTCTGTTTGCAGTGCATTTCTTTATTTGTCCGAAAATCGTGCAGTGTGTCTCAGGCTTTAGGAGGGTGGGCTTTTGCAAAGTGTCAGTTATGAGACACAAATTCAAGATTTTGAGAAACTGAATCACACTTGTGAGATGTGAAGTCGAATTGTAAGATATAAATGCACATATTTTTATTTCATGAGAAATAAACTCAGTTACAAGAACTAAAGTATATGAAGTTGCGAGTATGAGAAATTAATTGTGAATATGAAGTCAAAATTGTAAGAAATAATGTCACAATTGTGAGATGGAGTCACAGTGATATATAAATGCACAGCCATGAGGAATATTTGCAATTACAAGAAATAAAGTATAAATTTGCAATTTTGAGTTAAAATTATGAGTCAAAACTGTGAGAAATTAAATCACAGTTGTGAGATATAAGTCACATTGTGAGAGATAAATCTGCAAGCATGCACAGTTGGAAGTAACAAAGCCGCAATTATATGATACAAAATTTGTGATAAATGAATTTGCAGTTGCATTACATTACAATTACGAAAAATAAAGTTGCAATTGTGATATGTGAGGCTGCAAATATGAGAAATAAAATCACAGCTTTTTATATTCTTACTCTGAGCCACACTCAAGATAGCTTACTAGGATTTAAAAACCAGTGCTTTACAAATTTCTTTCGCTGTCCCAACTTTTTGGGCGATAATCAATGCCCCTGTCTAAATGTGTCCACCCCCACTTTTAAATTATTTCTACACCGATGCATAGGATGCATACAGTGGCGAGGATCTGACTAGACAGCTGTGAATAATGAATGCATATTCTACTTGGTGAAAACTGTAATTGTTGCAAATTACCTCATAAAATAGCAAACATAAAAGCTCTGTAAAGGGAAACAGTTTTTTTTTTTTCTTGCACCTCAGCCACGCTATACTTTAGAACCGTGTGCTCACGTGCGAAACAAACTACACTGTAGCTCTCCTGAAGGGTGAGATTAATGGTCTGACCTTCACTGAACGGCCGACGTATTTAGCACAAAGTTTGTAATAGTGCTAGTGCTGCTCTTCTGATGAAAATGTCACAAAGCTGTTAGGCATGATGAACCAGGCACACACTCGCACTCATCCTAAAGATAAAAGTTTAAGTACATAAGAGCCACAAACAAAATGAAAGAAACAGGAATACCCTCCCTGTAAACAGACCACTAGAAACAGTGACGCACACGCCCTTTATGAGAGAAAATAATTTTTGTTTAAAACCTCTTTCATTCATTTTCTTCTTTTTGGATGGGCAGTGAATTATGCATCCTCTCATGGTCTTAGTTCGCTCGTTTTGTTAAGGATTTATTACGTTTTCCTTTTCACTGAGAAAATGGTGTTCTCAGAAAAGCAGGTTTCCTGTCACGCTACAGCACGTTTTGCATGGTTTTCTATTCTATCTCCTATTCAGTTACAAAACCTGATCTTGAGCTATATTGCTTTCAATTTACGCGGTTTAAAATGATAAAAATGTTTCTAGTTAGCTTTAAATGTGGTAATTGCATTATATTATATGTGAGTTAGATGAGTCCATCAGTCAGGGTCTCTGATCTGACAATGATCTTTTCTGCGTAAATGCTTTCATAAATTATCTCTATTTCTTTTTGCTGTGTTAATTCAGACAGGGTGGTGGGGAGGAAACTGCTTTTGAAGTGTTGATGCAGTAAGCATTGTACTAGGTCTTTCTCTTTCTCTCTTTCTCATCATAATTCCCTCTGATCTGTCTCTTGGGATTCTGCTTCACCTCTACATAAAACAGTTCTTGGTCTCTCACCTAACCGCATTGACTCTGAGGCTGATAAATCAGGAATTCATGCATGTACG
>JAFVLL020013376.1:0-26945 GCA_021397915.2 Tor tambroides | reverse complement strand
ATAGATTCATATAAGGGGGTATGAGAATTTTGTTGTTTCTTTAAACCTGCTACAGTATGTATGTTTCCTTTACACAGATTGTAGCCTATTTTCTGCCTAAATGAAAGGAGAATGCCAGGACAAAGTCTGACAGGTAGGCAAATATCCATAATGCTTGAATACTAATCAAATGTTAAACAAATATATCCAAAATGTCACATGTATATCCTCCTGCAGCTTACAGAAGTACTGAGTTTCCTTGAGTAGAAAACTGAGAATCCAGAGCATATTTCCCAACATTTTCTGTCTCATACATACATCAAAACTAAACTAGAAAACCTTTTGAATCTGTTCCCATATCAAAATTATATGAATATTAAGTCGTTTAATAAAATACATGGCTGAAAAACAGACCAAAGTAGCGTAGGCAGACACACATTTACATATTTTGGCTTTCATGCCTTTAAAAGGAATTGAAGAAAGCATAAATTCGGACTACTTATTTTAATCTGCTAATTTTGTGTTTTATAGGTTTAATCACACATTCTTTCCAGGCAGCCACCAGGGTTCATGAACCCCTGGTCAGGAATCACTTTCCATGAATGTATTTCTCGCTGTGATCAAAGCATTGTTGGGAGGTTGAAGTGTCGTAGTTCTCCAGCATTGTTCCAACAGTTTAATCGAGCGCAGCATGTGTCAGTCTATGTGTACAACACAGTCTCATGGCAATTTGTGAGTATTTTACATTTACGAATCGGTGGCTTGTGTGTGTCAGCGTGTGAATGAAATCTTTCAGTATTCCCCAGCTGCCCTGTGACACAAACAGAGTGCATGTGAGGGTGAAAGAGGCTTACTGTGGCGGCACATGACTCTTCCCATAGCCCACCTGCTTCACATGTCCGTAAAAATACAGCTCCAAAATCTTGATCAAAACTACTACCACAAATCCAGCCACATGACACCGGGAATCTAATGCACAACTAATGACAGCACCAATAATTAACAAGTAACAATGAGCTCTTTGCTTAGAATTCAATTAAACGATCTCATCACATGCAAATGTCAGCGTTACACAACCCGAATACAGCTGGACTGATTTACTGCTATTATTTTGGAATGGATAAAAAACAACCTGTTCCATTGCCTGGCTCTTTAATCTCCTCCTGGGTGACCAGCGGCTCCAGAGACCGACGAGGAAACCTGGCAACCCCGTTCACCGTCACACTAAACACTCACATACTCTTGCCGGGAACTATTAGAATTCTTGTTGACTTCAACATTGTCTTAATGGCGCACAACACTGTCTTAATGCTGGTCATTCAAAGTGCCTTATATGGGCACAATAAAGAAGAGAAAGGAAGACATAAAAGTCAAGTTTAACATCATATACAAAACTGAAATGAGAATAAAAGGAAAGGGATTTTAGACTCCTTTAAATTTCAATAAAAGAAACGGTGCAAACAAACACATTCATATTTGCTGTGCAAATGGTGATTGGCTTTATGGAGTTTTGAATTGAAAATGTTTGTTAATTTTCTAGAAGTACGCTTTAAATCTGTAAAAATACAACAGTAAAACTTGTTAACCGATTAACTGTAAGTTGCCTTATCATGCACAGTGAATTATTATATTTAAAAAGGCAATACATGTCATTTTAGGTTGGATATATTAATATTATACCATAAAAATATTACAGTTTTACAATAGATAATCACAGTGTATTTTGGTTATTCAGCAAGTATTTTAAATACAGTGAAAAAGGCAATGCATGTAATTTTAAGTTGGTTGATATATTGATATTATACCATTATAAAATGTACAATTATGAAATGTATAATATATAATCACAGTGCATTCTGACTGTTCAACAAGTATTTCAGATAAAATGTAACATTTGATTTATTTTATTGATTAATTTTAAGCTTGTTAATATATATTATTTAAAAATAAAACAATTGTAAGCTGTAAATAAGTATTTTAGATACTACAATGAAAGTGAGTTTATAAAAAGGCAATGTATGTGATTTCAAGTCAAATGATAATACTACTTAATTTAAATGTTAAATATATACGATTATGAGCCATATATAATCATGGTGTATTCGGAATGTGCAACAAGTATTTTAGATAGTGAAAATGTGTATGTCATTTTTAATTTAAGATGATTAATATGTATTTAAAAATGAAATATACAATTATGAGCTGTATAACAGTATATTATGACCATTCAACAAGGTTTTTAGTAATAAATGGTATTCAAAAAGGCAATGCATGTCATTTTAATTTGGTTGATATATAACTTGTGTATGAAATATAAAATTATGAGCTATATAATATATAATCAAACAATAAGTATTTTAGATGCTGCAGTGCAAAATGGTATTTTAAAAAGCAATGCATGTCATTTTAAGCTGTTTTATATATTACATGACAGTGTATTCTGACCATTCAACAAGCATTTCTGATACTGAATTCTCCCAGTGATGTATTGAATATATTGTTTCCTAAAGCACGTAACACATTTGTGCATTGACAGATTAGATATTGTCAGATGTATAGGCTATGGCATGTACAGCTACATGTATGTGGGAAAAAATAATAGAAGTGAAGTCCCATAGCGTAATGACCGCAGCTCTTAGCCTTTGAGTGATCAACACAGTGTGGACACATGGACAAGCCATCTGTCTGCAGACAATCTCACACATGCGTATGTCATGAATTTGGGTGACCAAACTCTTTATTATACACTATACAAGAGCAGAAACGTACTGCATTAGCTTCAAATGCCACAATAACAGACCTTGATATCCATGACCTTGGATTGTGATCACGCAATCATAAGATTTTATTAAAGCAGATAAGAAAAGGAGAGATGAGGACATGTGAAGGCATCGTGGCACACTAGCTTTATGGAAAAACACCACCGAGGATCACAATCCTTTGGCTTTGCTGTGATTAGCTCAGCATTGTTGCCATACAATTGATTAGACTTTGAACATAGACTATACGCCCTTTTTCTTTCTTTTCTTCTTACTCTTTGTCTAAGTTGATCCCGGAGTTTTGAGTCTAGGTAGATTATCCCCTAACAAGGCCACTGACCCCTTCATGTGACCTCACTTTAGTATTTGGAGATTCTGCTTTAGCACACAGACTGGAACTTAAAAACACATTGGAAAAAATGTATGCTTTGTCAGTCATTGAGGACTTATGATGGAATGGCACGTGTTAATGACGCTTTGCTGTCCAGTCCAGTATAGTGACACAAACAACAGTCTCCGTCCTGACTCACAACATCAAAATCGCGAATGATGTGAGGAAATAGAACAAACGCGGAATCCTGAATGGGCGTGGTTTGGTAACTAAACGCATGCATATGATTGGTCTGTTTGGATATGTAATTTTATTTTTAACTTTTAACTCGTTTTTTTTTTTTTTTTTTTTTTTATTAAATGGATAATAATGTTAATAGCACCATTATTTAAATGTAAATTCTTGTGCAGACAGCTGCTGAATCAGCTTGGAAGCACGCAGTTATCACGTGACACCTGTTACTTTTCTCAGCGCTGCTAAGCATAGACTAATCACAGTCGTTTGTGTTCTACTGAAAGAGGATTTTCCAGAAATCATTTTCCAGAAATTGGTTTAGTACGTCAGGTACTAATCTTTGAGAACTAAGTCCGTTTTAAATATACATTAAGCGTGACCAAACAAACAACGAAACATTGTGATATTTGAATGAATGAGACTCGATGGTGGATACAGCTTTCTGTGCCCCCTGCTGGTGTCATATCATATAAACTCATTACCAAGCGACAACTTGCCGCCCAGTGGCGCGACGCCGAGCGATGTGAAGCGATCGTGTGCTTGTCTCTTTAAGAAACACTCCTGTTGCATGAGAGCCTGGTGTTTTTCCACTCTCTCCGTTATTACATGCGCTCGCATATAAGACAGAAGTCGGGGGGAGAGGGCGTAAAGATTATTTCCCTCGCTTTGTAGCCTCACCACAAGAAGACAAAAGAACAAGAGACGGACTTGAGCAATAAATTGCATTGTCAGGTGAGTGACACCTTACAGGTCAGTGGAGGCTGAACTGTATCTTTAAGCGCATCTTTATGTAGCTTACATTTTATTAACGTTTTAAGTACTCGTTTCTTTTTGTCTAAGCTCCCTTTAAAATGTAAATGTATATTAAATAAAAACTCAGTCTTTGAGAAGCGCACATTTATGTCTAGACTTTATATTATTTTCGAATTTACTCTTTTATTTTAGTCAAAGAACGATATATGGTCTCTGCTTTGAATTGGAAAAGACTTTAAACTATTTTGCCATTCAACAGTTCTAATTAGGATATCATACAAAAACACTGTTCCTAAAATGTAATGTTTCTGGCATCGTATATTGGAAGCTGCGTGTCTTAGTTGTTGTGCACAAATGTTCTTTTTGCCCAAGTGCTCTCACAGGCTTTTGGAAGCATTAAATATTAAATGCAATCAATTTATTTTAGATGCACTGTAATTAAAGATGAATTGTAAGTACTGGTTAACAGTGTACCAGTCTAATATAGCCAGCGAAAGGCTTGTGACAGCACCCTCAGGACCATCACAGAGCATCATTCTCATAGCGCATGCTTTAACAGCTCAATAAAAATGTAGGTTAATGTGAATTTCTTCTGCACTGCATGTAAACACTGACACCGCTGGAGACGGATCTGTCTCAAACCTGTCATGTGGGTTCATGTAACACCGGAACAGACACAATGTAGGTTATTGGGGCACAGCCAAGAATTTAACTTCTTATCATGTCCGTTATTGGTCTAGTGTGGTAAATGCAAAACCTTCGCTGATGGAGATGCATTAGAGATGTAATTGGTTCACAAATGAATGAGAGTTTGAGGCGTGTCCGCGCGCGCAGCCTTTTATTGTGGCTAGTGAAAAGTCTGTGTTTGTCATGCGAACTTGCAATATTCTAAAAACTTGTTTAGGGGTTTGTGTAATTTATTCCGTAGCTAGGGTTTCCAAATTAAACACGCATAAAAATGTAATTTAATCAGGAGCGCACGCCGGAGAATTAGGGCACCTGCGAATATTTTTCAGGTTTTAATTTTGAGAGCAGACAGATTTAGTTTTATAATGCATGACATGAGATGACCTTGCAGAAACAGTGCTTTGCACTTTCTCCTCAATACCACTGAGAAAAGTACCGTGGCAGCGCCATACATTTGATTCCCAGTTATCAAATGTATGTTTTAAGAACGTTTTGCTAACGTTGTCATTAAAAACGTTATTTCTGCGTGTTTTTTAAACGTTTTTTAAGAAAGTTTGTTTGTGCGAACATTAGAGGAGCATTTCCAAGATTTCGAAAACATTATGAAAATGGTATTTTAAGAATTTTTTTTTTTTTTTTTAGTTTTTCGAAGTTTTCCAAATTTTTCTAAATGTCCAAGTTTTTTTTTTCTTTTTTTTTTTTTAAATTAAGAACGTTACTTGGTTATTTGAACTACAGAAGAAAGTTCCATTCCATTATTTTGAAAACGTTATGTAATGTTACATTTAAACAATCTCTCAATGTTTAAAACACCCTTTTTTTTTTTACAACAATATGTAGTAAAATGCCACCAAAAATCCTGTACTATCATTGCACCATGTTCTAAGTCTGGTTCTTTTGGATCCCTAACCCTTACTGATTTTTTTATCATGCAAAGTTTTGTACTATTGTTTTTAAACATCATTGTTTGAATGACTAGACAACAACGAACTAACATTAGAGTATCTGACCTTCCATTATAGATAACGGCTTTAGATTAAATGTTGTCATTTCAGTTTATAATATCTCATTTACTTTATGAGTTTTCCTTTGTTGGCTTTTGAGTATAATTAGAGCACTAGACCATCTTTTTATCCCCTTTCCACATGCTTTGAGTATTTTAATACATCCAATTTGTGTTTCAGAGAGTGTAATTTATAACCTTCGCAGCTGAATATGCAGACAAGGTTAAGTTGTAGTTGTCTGTTGTTGTGGCCTTCTGATACATTGTCTTGGCTCCTTCTTCTCTGCTTACGCCATTGGTTGATTAAACATGCATTTACATAGCTTTTGTTGATAGCAAGCTATCAGTGTTTGTCTATGTGAAGGCTAATGAGAGATCCGGGCATGTTTAGAAGGTCATTATTGGGGTCAAGGAATGTTGAAAGAGGCTGATAGTGGCTGAGATAAGCTGAGCTGTGACCCTGCAATATTTCTTTGCTCATGGCCACAGCAACACTGACACAAGGGCATTTGACTAGTGTGAGTCTAGCACTCAGAGTCTAGCTTTCCCACGCTCTGGTGACCCAGACGAACCAATCACATTCCACTTATTGGTGTGGAGTTCTTATCAGTTTTATTTCACAATAAATTGACACATTGCTCGTTCTCCAGATGAGATAAGAGGGCTTTTTTGTGATTTAATGGCTCGTTGGATTCTGATGTCGAAAGAGCTCAAGATTCAAAATCTAATTCAAACTTAGAACAAAGTTTTAGAATTTTGAAAAATGTTAAACAAAGAAACAGATTGACTTTGATGACAAATTTAGGCCATAAAAAAAACATGGCAACATTGTCACTGACATGTCCAGTTTTCTTGTCGTGATTGTTTTTTTTAAAGAATAAAAAAAAAAAAAAGTTTTTTAACATTTCACCATTCTAACTTTATTTTCACCCGAAATATAGCATTATTTGAATGTTTGTTTTTAAAATTTTAAAAACATTAAAATGTCCAGTTTTCATGTCACAATTAGAACATTATTTAAAAGTTACAAAAACATTTTTTAGAATGTTCAAGTACAAATAAAATCATAAGAACATTCTGAGAATGTTAATCCCAGAATGTTTTCTCTCAATGTTATGAGAACGTATATCAAATATGAATAAAATTAGAATAATGTTCCATAAACATTACTTTAAGAACATTTATATTTATAACTTTTAAAAAATGTTAGCGAAAGCTGTGAGAACGTTTCCTGTTAACGTTTCCTCATATTCCTAAACTTAATATGCTCTTGGGATCATCTGAAATCATGCTGGAGAACATGATCATCACATTTTGTTCATGTAGTGAAAAGAAAAGACATTCTCAAATCACATTTTCAACTCAACTTTGCAATCAAATTGTGCTGACAATATAATTTGTAACGAAAACAGTCGTATTAAATGGGAAAAATGCAAAATGGAAACATTTGAGGATTTACAGGAGCAACAACCTGCCATATCTGTCCAGGCTTCATAAGAAGGCCTATCCTTAGATAACTCCTAATAGGAATAGAAAAGAGGATGGTAATAAGCCATGTGCTGCTGATAAAAATATAGATACAAAAACAGTGTCAAACCCCCCAAACATACAGAGAAAAGGGCTCTGGCCAACTAGAACGCGTGTAATGGAGTGAGCTGGTTTATCAGCGTCTGTGCTTGAGCTGTCAGTGTGAGTTTCAAACAGGATGTCAGCCTTCAGCCTTCTCTCATTTCAAGAGCTCTTAGCTGGAACACTATATAAAACTGCAAACATTTAAACATTTTCTGTATGTATCATTCACACTTTACATAGTTGTGTACATGTTCGATTTTGAGGCTTTATTCAAATGATTCCAAGGAATGTTTTGCATGAGCCTTAAGCAGTCAGCACTGAGATTTGCTGATTTTTTGAGCTTTTGCTTCTAGATCTGTCTTATATAACACTACATGCATTGCACAGTCTCAGTGGATCTGATTTCATAGCTCAGATTTTCTGTTTATTTATCTGTTGTGAGATTTATTCTATCCTCACGGGTCTTCATGAAGGCTTTCCAGCTCAATCACAGTTAGAAATAGACATTTATGATACACTACTGTATAGACATTTGGGGTCTGTAAGATTTTTTTTTTTTTTTTTTTTTTACATTTTTAAAAAGTCACCATGGCTGCATTTATTTGAAGGAAAATGCAGTAAAAACAGCAATATTGGGAAAAATAATTTTACAATTTAAAATAACTGTTAATATACTGTACGTTAAAATGTCATTTATTCCTGAGATGCAAAGCTGAATTTTCAGCATCGTTACTCCAGTGTCATATTGTCCTTTAGAAATCATTCTGATATCTAAGAAACATTTCTTCTTCTTATTAATGTTAAAAACAGTTTAATATTTAGCTTTTTTCAGAATTCCTTAATGAACATATAGTTAAAAAAGTAGCATTTATGATATAGAAATAATTTGCAACATTATAAATGTCTTTGCTGTCACTTTATTAATTTAATGCATCTTTGCTGAAAAAAAGGATTTCTTTTGATCGGTAGTGTAAATCATTCTCAACCCCTTCTCCTCTCTTGTTCTCAGTATGGCACAGAAGGAAAAGTTGCAGTGTCTCAAAGATTTCCATAAGGACACGTTGAAGCCGTCTCCCGGTAAGAGTCCTGGCACGCGTCCCGAAGACGAGGCGGAGGGCAAAGCGCCACAGCGGGAGAAATGGGCCAGCAAGCTGGATTTCGTGCTCTCTGTGGCTGGAGGTTTTGTCGGTTTAGGCAACGTTTGGCGTTTCCCGTACCTCTGCTACAAGAATGGCGGAGGTGAGGGTGTTTACTTGTTTAGTATGTCAACAAAATATGTTTGAGGTAACACTTTTCAGTCTTTGTGTACTGTAAATAGCTGCTGATGTCACATGCAAACACATTAAATGGATAGTTCACCCAAAAATAAAAATTCTGTCATCATTTACTCACCCTCAAGTTGTTCCAAACCTGCATGAGTTTCTTTCTCTGTTGAACACAAAAGAACATCTGAAGAATGTTGGTAACTAAACAGTTGCTGGTAGCCATTGACTTCCTTAATATGGAAAAAAAATACTATAGAGCTCAATGGCTACCGGCAACTGTTTGGTTTGGTTAACAACATTCTTCAAATGTTCTTCAGGTTTGGAAAAAATGAGGGTGAGTAAATGATGACAGAATTTTTCTATTTGGGTGAACTATCCCTTTAAGACCTTTGAGCTCACTGCAGAAACTTTTGGGTGCAAATCTGTTCCTATTCTAAAAAGGTATATTTTCAGTTTTCATTTTCATTTTATTTTTAGTCATTTTAATATGTGCTTTTATCATTTTATTTCTATTTAACTTTTATTTTTATTTCAACTTTAGCTATTTACTTTTATTTTAATAATTTTTTATTTTAAATCAAATTTATTTATTTAGTATTACTGGTTGGTTGGTTGGTTGGTTGGTTAGTTAGTTCAGTCTTATTTATTTTTACAGTTTTATTTATTTCAGTATTAAAATAATTAATTGAATAAAATTAATTCATTTATTTTATTTAAATCAAATCTTGTTTACTTTAATAATTTTTAAATGTATTTATTTTAATCAAATTGTATTTATTTATTTTAATCAATTAATTTGAATCAAATGTAAAATTGATTTAAACCACATTTTATTCATTTATTTTTAATTTTTATTTTATTCTACATTTATTTGATTTTAGTTAGGTGCCAAGACAACTTTTTAAAGGTTTTTAAGTTTATATTTTTCATTTGGTATTTTTATTTTATTTCAGCTTTATTGCAATTAACAAACTATTTTAATAGTTAACAATAACAACACTGCTTGCAGATTCAATACCAGTTAAACTCTTTGAATAGCATCTGTGACATACTGTTGATTACCATGTAATATTATTAATATACTATAATATTAGCATAATTTCTGCATAATATGCAAAAAAATTAGAAGCTTGTATTTTTTATTAAAGTGCTGTAATAATATAAAAAATATGTATTATGTATATATACAGTAAAATTATATAAATTGTAATTTTAGTGGTAGGACTACTATTCGGAGATGTCCATTGTAATGCATTATTGCAAATAAGTGCTGTCAAATGATTAATCGCATCCAAAATAAAAGTTTTGGTTTACATAGTATGTGTGTGTGTGTAGTGTGTATATTTATTATGTGTATATAAATACACACACATGCATGTGTATATATATTTAAGAAAAATGTTATGTTCATATATTAAATATATTTATATATAAATTATATGAATACAAATATATGTAAATACATGTAAATATTTTCCAAATGTATACATGTATGTGACTGTATGTATATTTGCATAATAAATATACACAGTACACACACATATATTATATAAACAAAAACTTTTATTTTGGATACAATCGTTTGACAGCACTACTGCAAACATGATTTTTGTTGATTTTATTGTGTTTCTGGTAATTTAGCTTTCAGTTTTCTTTGCAGAGTTTGTGTAATGTCTGTAATATGTGCACCTGCCTTATCTTGTGTTGGTGTTTCCAGGTGCATTTCTCATCCCCTACTTCATATTTCTGTTTGGCGGAGGTTTGCCTGTCTTCTTTCTGGAGGTGGCGCTTGGCCAGTTCACCTCTGAGGGAGGAATCACCTGCTGGGGGAAACTCTGCCCCATTTTCACTGGTGAGACAAACGGACGGATCGAGAGAGAGGACGAGACAGTCCCACTTTGATGATATTTAATGACTCATCGGGCACAAGCACATTTTAATCACCATAAATCATATTTCATAATGCTCCCTTCCCCCCTACCGGCTACTCGACCAATCGGCACGGCCGTTACTGCGATGCGCTCTGAGTCTGATTGGCTGCTGAAGTGGCTCGTTAAAGCATCTTCACTCTGACCTGCTTTCAGCATCTGATGCGGTTGCTAGGCAACACTATAGAAGACGCGGTGTTCTTTTTGAATGCGTTGTCGTGTTCTTATCTGCGTGTGAGCGGGATGCGGGTCACTCATACACAACGTGTGTTTAATTCCCCGTGATTTGTTTGCTTTGAGCTGCTCTGTGCCTCAGAGTGCTCTGACTAACACCCCGCTCTGCATTTGGACATGTATTCGGATCTCCATGGCAACAGCTGTGAGAGGTGACCGAGATGCTTGCGATGGGATCTCCTCTCAGCTCAGGAGCCAAAATTGTGGTTGTGTAAGGAGCAGAATCCATTTGATCAGAAACAACAGGACAGGAAGTGTTGCTTAGAGCAGAGGTTTTCAATCTTTTAGACTCCACAGACTGCCAAATATGATCGCCCTCATACGAGGGACCAATGCTCTCTAAAATACATGTTCATGTAAAAAGAGCTGATTAATACTGTGTAAAATATACATTATATTTTTTATTCATCTAATTTTATTTTAATAACTTTTATTTTGAATCTAATTTATTTATTTAGTTGGTATCTTATTAGTTAGTCTTATTTGTATTCATTTTTGCATTTTGTTTACATTTTTATTTAAATCAAATTTAATTTCATTTTTATTTTATCAGATTTATTTATTTTGTTTATTCATTTCAAATTCGAATCAAATTGTATTTATTTATTTTAATCAATTAATTTTAATCAAATGTAAAATTTATTTAAATCACATTTTATTTTCATAACTTATTTTATTTAAATAATTTTATATTTTAATCAAATGTATTTATTAATTAATTTATTTTTACATTTAATTTTATTAATTTAAATTATATTTTATTTTTTATCAGATATATTTTATTTAAATCCAATTTTATTTACTTTAATCATGTTTAAATTTTATTTATTTTAATCCATTTATTTTAATCAAATGTATAATTCTAATTTAAAAAAATCATATTTTTAAAATCACATATTTTAGTTATTTTATTCAAATGTTATTAATTTTAATGATTTGTATTTATTTAATTTAATTTATTTATATCAAATATATTAATTTATTATTATTTATTTAAATCAAATTAATTAAATTATTTATTTATTTATTTTTTTACTATTATTTTTTTTAACACTGCTTTTCTTTAAACTTTTCCATGGACCCCCAGCAATCCCTTGCAGACCCCTGGGAGTCCCTGGGCCCCACATTGAAAAGCCCTGTCTTAGGAGATATTTTTATTACTTTGGTTCTTGATGTGATACACACTTGCACGGGCACGTCGCTCACATGGCTGGGTTTTATTTAGCACATACAGCGCAAATGAGTAATATTTCCTGCCACCGTGAGCCCATTGTCCCCTTTCACCCAATGATTAGTCTCAGCGGCAGCTGACTATTCTCTCTTGAACACACACACACACATCTACAGTGAAGTCCTGCCCTTGCATACTCAAACGCACGTTTGGCATTCTGTTGTCAGCTGTCACAGCGGCTCCTGGCACCGTGGAGCGAGCTTGTGGCACTTTGTATGAATTACATTATAAAACTGGCGTTCAGCCCTTTGACTGCCCTCAGCCCTAGAAAACGAACACTAAAAATATGATTTCAGACACAGACATGTCAGAGCCAACAGGTGAAGCTTCATTGCTCTGAGAATAGTCGCTTCAGCTGTGTTTGACTCATTAACACACTGCAGGGCCCTCAGAGAGAACAGAGGCTCTGCGTCTCAAAAAGTTGGGACGTGGCACATCTCGTCAACAGACCGCATAATTGGAGATATCATTCATAACGGTAATGAAAAGAGCGACAGTTTACATGCAGTGCAAGTAGTGACGCTTGTCTTGTCATTTCTGACCAGCTCTAGTGCTGGCAGTTTAATGGTTTGATGAGCCATTGTGTGTTGGTCTGGTTAGTCCATAGGGACCATTAGTTCCAGGACAGCACTACAGATTGCTTAGAGAACAAGCGTCTGCTGACAAGATAGATAGTCCAATTAACTCTTTCTTTCCTCTTTATAAACCTGAAATGGTATTTTACTTTCATAATACAGTACGATGCAAGGAGAGACTTGATTTTATTTATCAGGGTACGGTTGCACCAAGTTAGTTGTTTCGCTACTAGATATTTGAGTGCTGATCCATGAAACCCTACGTATAAACTAAATATTTAAAGGAATAGGAGTAACGGCTGGAATAAAATGGCAGATCGATTGATTTAGATCAATGAGCTCATGTTTTACCTGACAGACGTAAGAGCTTGAAGAAGGTCCGCACGCTCTCAAACATCAAAAGAATCACAAGCGAGATGATAGCATTTAGAGCAATTTACTGGATAAAAACAAACTTTTTTGGTCTGCGCACCTCAGTTGGATTATTTTGAAGGCGCGGTGAGTCTCTGGCTGCTTTCCTGTTACCTGACAGACGTCAATATGACAATGCTGACATTTACAATCATTTACATTTCATAAGAGAGAACATTATATGAATAATGATTACTTATGATGGCTCTCGAGCATGAAATTGATCAAAATGAATCACTTAAATTAAAAGAATTTTCAAATAAATGAAATAATATAGATAAATATATAAACAAACAAATAAATAGTTACATAAATATATAAAATAAAAGCAAATAAATGTCAAATTTTCCAGTTTGTGGTAGTAGTATTTATTTATTTCTCCTGGCTAATATTAGATACAGTTCCTGAATATATTTAATATTTACATATTTAAATATACTATTTAGACTATAATATACTGAGCAGCAAATCAGCATATTAGAATGATTTCTGAAGGATCTTGTGACACTGAAGACTGGAGTAATGATGCTGAAAATTCAGCTTTGCATTACATGAATAAATTACATTTTAAAATATGTTCAAGTAGAAAACAGTTATTTTAAATTGTAATAATATTTCTGTTTTTACTGTATTTTTGATGCAGCCTTGTTGAGCATGACACTTTAAAGACATTTTAAAAAATCTTCCCAACCCCAAACTTTTGAACAGTAGTGCAAATAAATTTCTATATAATATAATTTATATATTTTTAAAAACAAAATAATTACCTAAATGCATTTAGATGTCATTTTTGTACAGTTATGATCAATTTGAGTAAGTAAGTTTGAGGCTGAGTTTTGCTTTCATACTGATTTGTCTTCTGTATATGCATCAGGAATCGGCTACGCCTCGATCGTGATCGTGTCCCTGCTGAACATCTACTACATCGTGATCCTGGCGTGGGGTCTGTACTACCTGCTGCAGTGTTTCCAGCACGAGCTGCCCTGGGCCCGCTGCAGGCACAGCTGGAACACCGGGAACTGCGTGGAGGACACCGTCCGCAAGAACAAAACCCTCTGGCTCTCCGCCAACGCCACCAACCTCACCTCACCGGTCACCGAATTCTGGGAGTGAGTATCGAGCGTGTAGGAGCGTTGTCCTGAGGCTGTGTGTACGGGACGGACGCTCTGCGCCCATTCTCATCACTCTGATATCGCCTGTAGGCGGAACGTCCTCAGCATCTCTTCGGGGATCGACGAGGTCGGCGGTCTGAAGTGGGAGCTGGCGCTGTGCCTGCTGGCCGTCTGGATCATCTGCTTCTTCTGCATCTGGAAAGGAGTCAAATCCACCGGCAAGGTGAGGGAGAGGACGAGAAAAGTCCACCAAAATGTCACAAAGCAAGCCATTACATTTTTAGAAATGTCTACATTTGTGAAATTGTCATTATGTTTTGAGAGCGAAAATAGTAGATGACCACATAAAATGACCAAAAGAAGCCAAGTGAGTGTTGCCAGCAACATGCAAGCAACCTTTGCCTTTCAATAAATCAGATTAATAATCATGAGTCACGATGACTCCCCCAGTTTTCAATAAGCCTTAATTCCTTGGTTCATTTAAATCTCAGCAGGTGTTTAATTACAGAAGTAGCTAAGAACCACAAAATCAGATTCCTTGATTCCTGTTTACCTGGATCACTCGAATTTAGCATGTTAAATATGTCGAACACTTAGAAACCCAATCTGACTGTCGCACAAGCAGTTTTCTTCCCTGTTGTTCCTCTGTTGCCTATTGTAACATGAAGTAAGCAAGAGGAATACATATTTTTGATCTGTTTTTTTTTTTTTGAAGCACACTAGCATACACCACCATTCAAAAGTTGGGGTTGTTACGATTTGTTTTTGGCTCACCTGCATTTATGTGGTCAAAAATACTGTAAAAACAGAAATATTATTACAATTCAAAGTAACTGTTTTCTATTTGAATATACTGTAAAATGTAATTCATTCCTGTGATGCAAAGCTGAATTTTCAGCATCATTACTCCAATCTTCAGTGTCCCTTGATCCTTCAGAAATCATTCTAATATGCTGATTTGCTTCTCAAGAAATATTTCTTATTATTATTCATCTTGAAAACAGTTGTGCTGCTTAATATTTTTGTTTCAAAGATTCAAAGGAACAGCATTTATTTGAAATATTAATCTTTTGAAACATTATACGTCTTTACTGCTTGCTGAGTATATTCATTTCTTAAAATAAATTAAAAAAAAAAAAAAACTCTTACAGACCCCAAATTAAAATTACCAAAAAAGATTTTACGGGCTCTTTATAAGAGTCTTTAAAAGGTTTTCTAATTAAAAATACAACCACATCACGTGAAAAGTCACAGATGTCATAAGACATCCCCAGATAACCAAGACTTTACACAATCAACTAAAACGAAATAGATAGAGATACGTTTTGGTGGTGCACATGAAAATGTCTCTAGAAACTGTGAAGGATTATAATCGCAGAGCCTCATTCATGAAACATGAGCAGAACCGATTTCTGTGTAAATCATTTGTAAATCCATTCAATTCAATGCAGTGCTTTACGAAAGAATGATTTTATGAGCGAATTACACAGAAATCCATTCTGCTCGTGGTTCTTGAATAAGACCCAATTAATGTGCACTTTCACAAGCATTCCTTTCAGAGTTTGTAACTCTCTGCGGGTTTCATTTGTGCTTTACGTAGGTGTATAATTATTTCATATACATAATGGAAATCCACGAACCCTTTGGCCTCCTCTCGGTCTGTCTGTAGGTGGTCTATTTCACAGCGACGTTTCCTTTCCTCATGCTGATTGTGCTGCTGGTTCGTGGTGTGACTCTGCCTGGTGCCGCCGAGGGCATCAAGTTTTACCTTTACCCCGATCTGACCCGCCTGAAAGACCCTGAGGTATTAAGAAAGACAGAAAGAAATGTTTGTGCATTGTTGTTTTTCATTTGATGGATATGTGATGAAGCAAACTGCAATCTCTGTCTCTGTGGACTGATGTAGGTGTGGATTGATGCAGGCACTCAGATCTTTTTCTCATATGCTATTTGTCTTGGTGCGATGACATCACTGGGAAGCTACAACAAGTACAAGTATAACTGTTATAGGTGAGCACTCGCATGTTTTAAATGCATGTTTATAGCTATATGCTGTCTATTTATTGTACAAACATTGTGTGTGGTGTGTTCAGGGACTGCATGCTGCTGGGATGCCTGAACAGCGGTACCAGTTTCGTGTCAGGCTTTGCCATCTTCTCCGTCCTGGGGTTCATGGCACAGGAGCAGGGCGTGGCCATCGCCGATGTGGCTGAGTCAGGTAATGCTAAGGGTCAAAGGTCACCAACCTGCTGACACACAGAATACTTGGAATGAGAGGGAGAACGTTCATTTATGATTGTCATAGATTTTATGTGCTATATGTTATATGAAGCTGTTTCTACAGCATTTGGGGCACCATGTCCATTACCACAGAAATTAATTTATTCACATTTATTTAAAACAGCAACATGTATTTTAGTATACATGCGCATATCATGTGAAAGTTATAGCATTTAATGCAGTTCAGTTACCGTATGTATAAAGTCATGAAATTGTTTAAAGACAAGGTTAGTAATATAAATATAATTTAGAAATGTGTATTATACATATAAAAAAAATAATAAAATAAAAAAATAAAATTATAGATAGATGGATGGATATATGTATATATATACATAGATAAATTAAAATTACAAAAAATATTATATATATATATATATATATATATATATATATATATATATATATATATATATTACACCAAACGTGCATAATACATACATATATAAATACACATTAAAATGTTATATAAAAAAATTCATTTAAAAATAAAATGTATAAATTACATACCATATATATATCATTATATGAATTCATATATATGTACGTATATATCTATATCTATATATCTATATATATCTCTATATATTTTGATTGCTTCTATTGTCCTCTTTTGTAAGTCGCTTTGGATAAAAGTGTCTGCTAAATAACTAAATGTAAATGTGTGTGTATGTGTATATATATATATATATATATATATATATATATAAGACGTTTTCTTCTCTTTCTTTGTGAGAGTCTGCTAGTGTGTCATGGCTTTTCTTTACCACATGCCTCTCTTTCTGTGTTTCTCAGGTCCTGGTCTGGCCTTCATCGCGTATCCAAAGGCCGTCACAATGATGCCACTGCCGACGGTCTGGGCCATACTTTTCTTCATAATGCTTCTGCTGCTGGGCCTAGACAGTCAGGTTAGATCGACACACACAAACACACACCTACACTTCCCGCTGCAATTAAATTAAAGCCATAGTTCACCCAAAAATTTACATTTTGTCATTTACTCCCACTAAATGACTTTCTTTCTTCTGCTGAACACAAAAGAAAAAGTACAAACACAAAACACAAAAGTAATTTTTAGGTGAACAATTTCTTTAAGACAAACTTACCACTGAAACATAATTGGAAACTCCATTAAGTCTCCCGAGCTATGAAGACGCAACCTCTGAGTAATAAAAATGTCCTGTGGGTGGTGTGACATATGGGTGTCCTGGTGTTGGAATGAAAGACTGCAAACATTGAGATGGTTAAGCCAGCAGATCATAACTTTACAGCATAGCATTGAGTCCTGATGTGAAACATCATCTCTCTGCGGCTGTGCTCCAGCATCGAGGAATTACGCCACAATATTTTGGGCTGCCTCCCACAAACACACCCTCACACTCACATATCACGAGACGCTGAAGGTATTCCAGTCTCATATGACTTGCTGAAAAGACAATGTGTGGTGGATCACATTTCCTTTTGTGTATGTGTGTGTGAAATTACACCCACCTCGCGCGCACACACACACACACACACACTGAGAGCAACAACAGTGTGGACATAATAAATAAGGGTACCATTATTATGGATGTCATTCACTCTCCAGAAGGCAATGAGAAGATGTCAAAAAAGATTTATAATCCCTCAGACTGAGTGCTGAAGCACGTATGTTTTGATGATCCACAGTTTAGGGTCAAATGTCACCATTGTTTGTTTAAGGCACTTTACCTCAGATGACTTCAAGAGGCTTGTCCCATTAAAACAGTGTTGTTGTTGTTTTTGGAGAAAATGTTTGTTAGCGAATGTTTGTTTCATCAATTTCATAATAATTATACATAATTTTACTTATTAACCTGAAAAAGATCATATTAAGTGTCACTTCCGCACTTAATTTAAGCTATACTAAAAGATACAAAAACAAAACAGTTGCTTAAAGGAATAGTTCATCCAAAAATGAAAATTTGCTGAAAATTAACTCACGCTCAGGCCATCCGAGATGTAGATCAGTTTGTTTCTACATGGGAAAATATTTGGAGAAATTTAGCATTCAATCTCTTGCTCACCAATGGATCCTCTGCAGTGAATGGGTGCCGTCAGAATGAGAGTCCAAACAGCTGATGAAAACATCACAATAATCCACAAGTAATGCACACCACTCCAGTCCATCAGTTAATGTCTTGTCAAGTGAAAAGTCATGTTTGTATAGGAAATAAATCCATCATTAAGATGTTTTTAACTTCAAACCATTGCTTCTGGCTAAAAATATGAGTCCTTAATCCATAATAACGCTTCCTCCAGTGAAAAAGTTCATCCCCTGTTGTCCTCTCACATCAAAATAGTTGTGAATACGCAGCTAACAATGCAATACACAAAATTTAGTATCCTAAACAGTCACTAAAGCACAGAAAATCAAAAACAGTCTCTAAGCATTATGAAATGACAACAGTCACTTCCAAAAGTAACTAGTACTGCAGAGCTCAGTTTTGAGCATGGATGGGTTTAACATTTTGTTTATGCAAATTCAAAGTTTGTGCTGTTACTGTTTGACATATTTTTGTCATTTACTATCAGATAAAATTGACTTGAACTGACTGAAATTAATATGACAAAAAAAATTTTTGTTAAAATGAGGAGAGACCCCCCACATGATTGTAAAGCACTTTAGGTGTACGGCAATACACAGTAAAGCGCTATATAAATGCATCATTCATTCATTCATTCAAATGCAAAAACTATGATTAAATCAAAAACTGTAAAAACCAACAATGCTGTGCTAGTGGTCACTAGTAGGCATCTGTACTGGACTGCAGTATCCAGTGTATCACATGACCTCTGCTTCACAAACATTGGTATTGTCCAAATCACATCACTTCTCATTTACATAAAGTTAAATGGTTGCATTGTTCTGTAAGTCACTCGGTGTGAACGCGTCTTTATAACTGTATTGTCACGCAAGGCCTTAACCAAGCACAACATGATATAGCAATATATGACAAAAGCTCTCTATTCCATGTTCATTAGTTTTGTCATGGAATATATAGAATAGATTTTTAAATTTGCAAACAGTACTTACCAGTGTACTTAAACTTCAAACACTTATATAAAAATAAAAAAATATAAATAAGTACTAAATTTCTAAAAAGGAAATAAATTTAAGCTAAATAAAAATATTAAAAAAGTAATAAAAATAGCAAAAGCAAATAAAATGACTAAAACTGAAATTAAAATGAAAACTGAAAATGTAAGAATAAATAAGTAAACTTGGTGGAATAGATAAGTTTAGGTTGAAGTATTAAAATGACTAAAAATAAAATATAAATAAATTAAAGCTAAATAGAAAAAAAAACAAATAGTACTAAAAATTACTAATGAAAACCAAAAATATACAAATAAACGGGGGAACTAACTGAAATAAATAATACTAAAATTACAAAAACGTAAAAATAAATAAATAAAAAAGTAAGAAAAATTACAGAAGCACTTCAACTAAAATTAAAATGAAAACCGAAAATATAAAAATAAAATATATTGCATAATTCTCAAATAGCACTGGTACTTCTTAAATCAGTTCCATAATGTGTGTGTGTGTGTGTTTTCTCCCATCAGTTTGTAGAAGTGGAGGGTCAGATCACCTCTCTGGTGGACCTGTACCCATCCCTCCTAAGGAAGGGATACCGGAGAGAAATCTTCATCGCTGTAATCTGCGTCATCAGTTACCTGCTGGGACTCACCATGGTCACTAAAGTAAGAGAGAGCGAGACGGAGGAGCATGTTATATTGATCTGCGGTGTTTGAATGCTGAATATGCGTCTGTCTCTCTCAGGGTGGCATGTACGTCTTCCAGCTGTTTGACTACTACGCCGCCAGCGGTGTGTGCCTTCTCTGGGTTGCATTCTTTGAATGTGTTGCAGTAGCCTGGGTTTACGGTAAGTACTCACTATTCCTTGACTAGATGGAGTTTCAGTATTAGCTTTTTTTTTTTTATATATATATATTCATTTTATTTTGTTTGGTCTTTTTCTTAAAATTTCTCCTAATTTTTAAAGGAAAAGGCTAATTCAGAATTTTCTACTTCACCTCAATAATAAAAGTATAAAAAATGTTGAAATCAGGGAATTTCTACTTTTTTTTCCAAGAAAAGAAATCAGTTCATCTGGTATTATATAAATATCTGTTTCATAGAAAAAAAGTCATTCTAGTTCTAAAGGATATTTTATAATAACTACAGGCTTTTTCTTTGAATTTAATTAAATTTTTATTTCTTTTTATTTTAATTTTATTTAACTTTTTCTTAAACTTTTAAGGAAAATGCTAATTCAGAATTTTCTACTTCACCTCTATAAATGAAAGTATAAAAAAATGTTAAAATCTGGGAATTTCTACTTTTTTTCCAAGAAAATTCATTTGGTATGTATATATATATTTATAGAAAAAGATCGTTTTAAAGGATATTTTATAACTGAAGGCTTTTTATTTGAGTTTAATTTAATTTTAATTTATTTTTACATTAATTTTATGTAACTTATTCTTAAATGTTCTCTTAATTATTTAAGAAAAAGGTAATTCTGACTATAATACATTCTATAATACCTGTATTTAAAAAAATGTTAAAATCTGTGAATTTATACTTTTTTACGGAAAGAAATATTTATTATAATTAATTTTGGTATAATTCATTTGTATACATAGATACAGGTTGATCAAAAATGACAGCAAAGACAATGTTACAAAATAATTCTATTTCAAATAAATGCTCTTGGTGGTTGCTACAGTAGGTAGAATGAATTCCTATTTTTAAAATATATTATTATTTAATAATAATATATTAAAAATATATTAGTATTCATTTTTATTTTAAATTGTAAAAAATATTTCACAATATTGTTTTAACTGTATGTTTGATCAAAGAATGCAGCCTCGATGAGTATAAGTTACTTTCAAAAACATTAAAAACCCACATTTTTGAATACTGGTGTATTAATATACATTTTAATCTAAAATCATCATGTTGATACATGAAAAAGCTCATGGACGTTATGCATCACATACCCAGATACACAAATCATCATAAAAATCACTAAGGTTTCAAGGCATTTGTGACCTTAAAAGAGTCGTGTAATAAAACACTGTAAACAAACATAAGCATAAACCACATGTACTATTATTAAACAGGTGTCTCTTCAAAAACAGATGCTGCGGTCACTTGTGTTTACAGCATAAATCCCGAGCTCATTTGTAGCATCATGCCTCTTATGATCCTTGCATTAAGCTCATTAATGTTGCTCAATCAACAGTCTAACAATGTTTGCTGAGATTAATCTTATATAATCTTATTTAGTCTTATATAATCACATCAGTCCTCTGGACTTATTTCACATCTCTATTTTTCATCCTGAGTGGCCCCACATGAAATCGACATTTTTCCTTGTGTTTTCAGTGCCTGATTGTTGGGAAAAACCCAGCAAAACAACAATAATAATCACAACACAATCCTTGACTGCATGTGTGTGTTTGCAGGGGCTGATAATTTCTACGATGCTATAGAGGACATGATCGGCTACAGACCCAACGGCTGGATGAAATGGAGCTGGATGCTGATCACTCCCGTCCTTTGTGTGGTAAGTGTGAGAACGCAGTTCACGCTTGAGAAATATGGCATGCAGCAATGGTTTTTGTTTATTCGCTTCTTTCTCTTTCAGGGTTGTTTTGTCTTTTCACTGGTGAAATACAAGCCGCTCACCTATAACAAGTTTTACGAGTATCCTGATTGGTCCATTGGATTGGGTTGGGCTCTTGCGCTGGCTTCTATGATTTGCATCCCGATGATGGTCGTCATCAAAATCATCCAATCAGACGGCTCCCTGATAGAGGTGAGAAATTCATGAGTTGCATATAAAACACGTTAAACATACATATCTACTGGCATTTTGATCATAGTTTTATTAGAAATGTACAATACATCTGTGACATTAGGATGATTCTTAAGTTAGGGCAAAGCCTTTGTGTCTTCTAAAAAAAATTATATATAAAATTAACAAACTTTTATATATAAAAGTTGTATGTATAAAAGCAATTTATAGAAAAATAGTAATTCTACATTTAAAGTATATTATAACTTAAGGGGTTTTATTTTAATTCATTTTTGTATTTTTATTTATTTTTAATTTTATTTAACTTTTTCTTAAACTTTAAGAAAAAAGTTAATTCTGACTTTTGTATTGTTCACAGAGAAACAACCATTCTAGTTTTAAAGGATATTATATTTAAACAATTATATATTTATATATAATATTTATATTGAATTTTTTTTTTTCATTTAGATTTTTTTATTTAACTTTTTCTTAAATTTTCTCAATTTTTAAGAAAAAAGCTCATTTAGAATTTTTTACTTCACCTATATAACAAATATATATAAAAAATAAAAAAATTCAGCTTTTTTCCAAGAATCTATTTTTAATCATATTTTAATTAATTTGGTATAATATAAACAGATCATTTCTAGAGTCATTCTAGTTTAAAATGAGATATTATAATAACTTATGGCTTTTTATTTTAATTTACTTTTATTTTTTATTTAAATTTTATTTAACTTTTTATTAAAATTTCTCTTAATTTTTTTTAGGGGAAAAAAATGTAATTCCGATTTTTAAAAAAATCCCCTCTATAATAATAATAATAATAATAAAATTTAAATCTTTGAATATATTTTAATTATGTTGGTATTGTATACATAGATACTGTTTTTTTTAAACAAACAAATAAATAATTTTAAAAAAATCATAAAAATATTGTTGGTTTTAGATTCAATGTGAATGCTGTTCACACTAAATCTAAAACAAAAATGTATTTTAAAATAGGTTTGTAATATCATCTATAATTTTGGTTCTAGGCCATAACATTAACCATTATCAGCTATCATCTTAAAGTCAATATCACTGCATTTATAGTTTTTTTATATTGGTCTTGAAAATGTCCTCAAATCAATGAATGCGTTGTTTTTAGCGGATCAAAGCCGTGGCTGCGCCGGTTAAAGGAGGCGCGAGCTCTCGCCCGAAGGAGTACACCCTGAAGAACAGCGAGCTGCTTCACCCGCTGGACCCCAACGGCATCCTCGCCTTCACCAAACACAGCCACACCATCGTAGAAACTACTATGTGAGACTCTCTAAGAGAGATTCCCATATTCTCCCGCTCCTGTCCTCTCCTATGGGAGATCCCGTTTTTCCTGTTGTCCCGCTCCCTTCCCCTCTGTTCCTCTCTCTCTCGCTCTGCACTAGTGCGTTTTTACGAAATGATCTTATATCGATATATCTTTTTTGCCATGTAGGATTTGTATTCTGATTGTAATCAATGGTATTAGCATTAATGCTGATATTGTAATAACCTGATGTGAGCTTTAGCTGTCTGGGGCGGTTTGTTTAATCTGTAGTGCACTGTTTCACATTAAACCACGTCCTAACCAGGAACGACACAGGATTTACCGCTCACTGCATTACGATTTCGTTCATATCAATCAGAGATTTGATCCTAAACAGCCACAATGTGACATTCTGCTTTCTATTTTAGTCCTGCCACTCTGAATAGCCCCACCCACAGTAATATTTTTTTCATTTATTTAAATTTTAATTTAATTTCTGGATCATAACAAAAATAAATATTGGCTATCATCATAAATCTATTTCACTGCTTTATTTTTAAAACAGTCTTGAATACCACTTCATTCACTCAAATAAGTGAATGCAATGTCACAGCGAAATCTCATTGGTCCAGAATCATTGATTATATTCTGATTTTGTCGCTCTGCATGGCATTTTACTTTCTGTGAGGACTTTTATTGTATCGCACCTGGTTAGGACCCAATTCATCAGCAGAGAGCGAGTTTTAGCTTCATTTTTAGAAAAAGACTTACTGTAAAACAGCAACGAACTAAATGTGACATAAGCTACATTATGACGTCCGTCAGTGGTTGTGGCAGTAACTCTTGTTCAATGAGGTTCTTAAATGTTCTTTGCCTTGAAGAAAAATGAATGTACCTCCGCTTTGAGCGGACGCTGTGCACAGACATGCACAAACACGTAAGACATAAGCAAACCTTAACGCTCTGTCCTTTCGTCTCTCCTTGAACCATAGTGATCACTGCCATCGCACACATCGAGCCACTGAGTTCCTCTAACACTGTAAGCAGCTGTGTTCACTAATATAATATCATTTGATGCACTATTATAAGCGTCATTTACTGTAAGATGATCCGAGAGCTGATGATTATCAACACCAAGCAGGGCCGTTTGGCAGCACTTTATTAGCTGTTCATGTACAGCGGGGTCTGAAAGGTCTGAGAATTTCTGCTTTTTTAAAGAAAATAAATTTATCAGTCATATTTTAATTCATTTGGAATTGTGACTACTATATATATTAGTCTTTAAAAATTATATATATAGTTTCTATTCATTTTTTTTTTTGGATTGTTTTTATTATGAATTATACTATCAGCATAAGAATTTGAGGAAAAAGCTGAGATGAACAAAACCTGATGAGCATCTTGTGCTTCAATGGACCTTTTGTACAAAGAGTCACATGATCAATGCCACTAATTAACTTTAGTTAGGGAGCTAGAAATAGTGCTGAATTTATTTCTGTTTGATTCTCAAAATTCAATTTTGATTCCCAGGCATTTCAGACTGTATATCACATGATTCAGCACAGCCAAACTCGCTCACAATCAAACCATCAGCTTTCAGAATGAACGCAGGAAACCTGGGCTTTATGTTCTTGCACAGAGACACTGCCATTCCCCTCTCTGGCCTAAGAATAAGATTGTGCAATCGTCTCTCGAGCCTTAAAACCTCCAAATATTCAAGCTAATCACCAACAGCAAAGAACTGCCCTTCCTAATACCTCTTTGTCCTTTACCTTCGACCACCCACCCTCCATAAATACCATCCCCTCTGACCCCAGCGTCTTTGTACACATCAGCTCACCCGACCTGACCTATGACCCCTGAACCCTTTCAGATTTCGCTAGACCCTCTCACCTATTTCCACCAATCCTGAGCTAACTGTTCACTAAGCAAGTGTTTGCTCATTTGTAGTATTTTCATTTATCTAAAATTTACCTTTTTGTATTTAACCATTTTATACTGTACCTGATGTGATTGGTCATTTGCCTATATTTTCAGTGCGCAATATTTGTAAACAACTGGTTTTGTCCATTTTTTATTATAAGTTCAGCTGGAAAGTACTGTAATATGATGAAAACAGGAAACTCAAGATAAAATTTTTCATTCACATTTTTGCTGTACTGTAAGGTAACTTGATTAAACAAAAACAAACAAAAAATCTTGTAAAACCAAAGTAGTTTTGTGACAGACACCATTCTAGATGCATATTGCATCTTTCAGACTAAATAAAAATGTCCAATCTTGGTATGCCTTGTGTCAAGTCTGTTCAAAAATGTCTATACCTGCTTTTTGATCTTCTGTACCAGAATGGACTGGGATGAGGAGGTTGATGGTCAATGAACCCCAGTGAAAACGCTTCTTTTTCACATCTATCAAAGAATAACTTGCAATATCAGCTGAAGTGGTTGATAATTCACGTGTGTGGAAACAAGTGACATCAACAACAAACTATGACAGTGAAACTTGGTCTTAAAAATGCTCGGAACTTACTCTTTTACAGCTGATTTAGCACATAAACAACAGACCTGTAAACCTAAACATGACTTATAGTTGCAACAACCTAAATTCGTAATATTTGTAACGCAATCAGTCAGATCCCCCGCACGTTTGAGTTCTGATGGTCGTTATTTGATTCAAGATTCGTTCCGACCGGATCACTGAATCAGCGAGTTCTACGTCCTTCAGTAAATCATTTGTGAACCAAATCAAGCAGCTCATCGAAAAGAATAATCTCGGCTCATCAGTCAAATCCTTCGAATATTTCCGCTCTGACGATCGTTATTACTCCCGGTTCTCTGATCATTTGAGTCAGACTTGGCCAGTCCTGTGAGTTGATTCAAGACTCGTTCCGACCGGATTATACATGGGCGGAAGAACATACAAGGTAGCCGAAGTGTTCTTCCGCCCATATCGAAATAAAGTGCCCCTATTATGCCATTTTAAGGTTGCTAATATTGTTTTATGAGTCTCTTAAAACAGGTTTACATGCATGCAAGGTCAAAAAACACTTTAGTTTTCTCAAAAAATAGATTTAATTTCACCTCATTTCTAAATGATTCGTAAACGACTCGTGTGAAGCAGTTCGAAGAATCAGTCTCTCTAAACCCCTCCTTTCCGTTAGCCCTCACTGCTGTGATTGGTCAGATGGCGCAGTCCTTTGTGATTGGTCTATCGCTACAGCGCGTGTAGAAAACGAAACGCTCATAACGGAATGACAGCCTTGGAGACTTGTCAATACATAGAAAAGATGGTATCGATTGTACCTTACCAATTCGAGCCGGATTCTGATGATGAAACGGTTGAAGTGGCTGATCGACAAGAAACTGGGGCCGGTTGCACCAGCTGTACATAAGTTACAACTTAGCCTAGTTTTGACGTAAATGGGCACTAAGTTACAACTTACGCACTACTAAATATTTTGTCGTTGCACCAT
>JAFVLL020013375.1:140065-162673 GCA_021397915.2 Tor tambroides | reverse complement strand
AACAGAAACAAGCTGAAACACAACGGAAACAAGTCGCAACACAACAGAAACAAAAGTTGCAACACAACGAAATTAGCGCAACACAACAGAAACAAGCCACAACACAACAGAAACAAGCTGAAACACAACAGAAACAAGCCACAACACAACAGAAACAAGCTGAAACACAACGGAAACAAGTCGCAACACAACAGAAACAAAAGTTGCAACACAACGAAATTAGCGCAACACAACAGAAACAAAAGTTGTAACACAGTGAAATTAGCGCAACACAACAGAAACAAGCTGAAACACAACGGAAACAAGTCGCAACACAACAGAAACAAAAGTTGCAACACAACGAAATTAGCGCAACACAACAGAAACTAGCTGCAACACAACAAAATTAGCACAACAGAAACAAGCCGCAACACAACGGAAACAAGCCACAACACAACAAAATTAGCACAACACAACAAAATTAGTCCTATGTGCTGCGTTGTGGTGATTTCGTTGTGTTGTGAAGATTTCACTGTGTTATGCATCACTTGGCCACCGTAATTACTGCTAGTCTTTAAGACTAGAAGTAATAAAGTATTAAGAAAGGTAAGATTTATTCTATTAATTTTTTATATTACAGCCCTGCCAAGATTAATCAAAGCATTTAAAACTGAAATAAACCTTTATGTCAATCATTTAATGTACTATTTGGATAAGCTGCATAACCAATTAGCTCTATGTAAATCTGACTCTATGCCACAAATATACTGTACTTGATGATCATTATGCAAAATGACTTTTACTCTCAAAAATCACATCCTTAACATACACGCTCACTTACAATCTCTCTCCATCTCACACACAATCCAATTTCCGCAGCACCTAACCATGTGTGATGAAGAGCACAGGCCAATAAGCTTCATTGATAACTTGCAACTGAAATGAAAACTGTGCCACAACGTGATGGAAATATCAGAGTGTTGCTGCTGTGTTGGAGGTTTCTGACAGTGCTGCATCAGTCACCCTCATCTCAGCTGTGTTACTCAAAAATATAATCTTGTTTCCTCGCATCAGTCCGGGCGTAAAGTAGGCCGCTGTGATCGAAATTAAGCTGTTGACATGACTGCTCACCTTCCTTATCCAGCGCTCTGACTATCAATACACCAGCAAATACAGACAGACATAGAACAGATGGATTGTCTAAACACCACAGCAAAACTGTCAGTGCATGCTAAAATAATAAGCTTACCTTATGAAATTATCGGATAAAAAGTGCAATTGCAACATCTCTACACTGTGTTAGTAAAACATTTTTACATGAAAACACTGTCCTGCTCCTAAAGGCCTCTTAACACTACATATTTAAAGCATCTCAATAATCTGACTCACACAAATTTTGTTTAAATGTTTAGAGTTGCTTAGATTTTTATGATTAATATTTAAAGTGTGTATCCATGAATCCTTTTCTACTAACATTGACCCTGGACCCTTACAGAGCAGAATACACAATAAAAATTCTAAGCCTTACCAGAAATGTTGTAATGTCCTCTTCAGTCCATCATGTCACCAGAAATGAAGGGTGAGTGTATGCCTCATAATGTCACTATACTTTCAAACAGCTACAATGAAAATGCCTAAAAAAACATACAAATATAAATACAAATATTTCAGAGATGTTTATCAATGATGGGAAAAAACATAGGTATAGGCCCCCATGTGTTGATGTTTAATATAAAGCATAAATTATTTGTTTAGATCATAGTTTTAAACACGTAATAATTCATATTTCTATGATGAATTTTAGTTTAAGACAGAATCTGTGTCTGGGACAAGAATAAAGAATAGGGGGAGACCGGAGATGGTTGTAACATTTTTGACATTTCTGTCTGTATCTTGGAGTTCTTTTAAGCCAGTGCGTTCAAAAGTTGATTCAAGCTAGTTACAAGTGTCTGCTATTAAATGGCATAGCTTTTATCTTCACAGCACAAACAGAAAATGCATGGTTTAGTCTCAAATACAAGGAGTGAAATGTTATAATTCACCCCAAAGTCCGGGTTAGTTGTAACATACCCTGGGGTGAGACGTAACATTACGATATCCACCAGGGTGAGATGTAACATTATCCAATAAGGATTATGCCAAAAAAATGGATTTTGAAAGCTTTTAATTCAACATTGATTTTTCAACAAAATAGGTGTGTGTGTTACATTAGCATCATGATAATAAAACTGAATAACGTGCATATGTGTGGTGTGTTTGTTAATGTCAGACATAGTAATTGGCCATAATAAAATTGAACTTGACCTAGGCATACTGAAATTCAAAGAAACAAACAAAAAAAATTGGAATAAGTTATAACATGTTTTACTTATGTTACAACCAACCCGGAGTCTTGTAGCTCACCTCACAGCTAACAGCCAAAACATTAGCACTAACAACTCGCATGAAAAATATATACATAGGCACAATGAACAAAATTTAACTTTGATGAGTTACAAAAATAAATGAATTATAAAAAGCTACTTATTACCTCAAAATTTGTTTTTCTCCTCTAAATCTGCTGTCTGGCTGCCACAGGGCTCTACTTCCTCACATGTGGAATAAGGACTAAACTGAGAACTGAGAATGTGTGAAGTGAATTAGGTGATTTATCATTTGTTCTTTGTTTGAGAAATTGTAAGTGTTACACCAATGTTACAACCATCCCCGGTCTCCCCAACAAAAAAAAAAAAAAAAAAAAAATGGTAAAACGTTTTGAATATCACCTAATACACACATCAATTATTATTATTATTTGTTGTAGTTGTTATTATTAATATACATTTTTATTAGTGTTTATATGACCTAATATAACTTCTATGATTGTAACCGTTCTTTAACCTGTTATCGCGCTTGTTTTCTTTCCCGCCATTACGGTTGACGCACTGCAAGATGAACGAGCCGCGTGCTTTACTAAATCGTATTTTTGAACTTCTTAACTCTGAACTTGTACCCAACTACCCGTTCGAGACGAGTGGACTAAAACAAGCTACGAGTACAAGTGGAAAGTTAAGTGTGAACGGATGGGAGTTCCTCTTTCTATATCAATTTATATGTAAATCATGCTAAATTACCAACCATATGCCAGTCCTCATTTACAGTTCTCCCGAATTCATCCATGCAGGAGGGCAGCTGAATGAGGATCTATCATCAGCTGGATTGCTCTGTCGATAACGTCTATTTGGCAGGCCGAGAACGAAGCAAAGAAGCCATCTGGAATGACTGCACTGCCTATACACCGCCCTCATGTGGCTTTAAGTAGAAAGGGGGGCGGAGGGGGGGGGGGTAATTGGGTTCATGATTACCTGAAACCATACGGAAAATTCTATAGCTGAAAATTGGAAAATTCACTGGGACTGAAAATTAATTTTTTGTTGCTCAACAGGAATGTATCTTTAAATGTGAAACACTCGTTGTATGCTAAAGTCAACTCACTTCAAAATGTTTTAAACCAAACACAGAAAGCATTTTGATTTATTTGTGAAAATTTGTAAATAATAATACCTGTACAGTACATACACGTTCTATATTCTACCTAGAATGTGATTAGCAGCTTTTGCTAACCACCTAGGCGAACATGACTTTATAAAACATTTACTGCATTGTAAAATAACTTACAAATCTTCTTAAATAACTACTGGAATTGTCGTTCTGATTACGTATTGTTGTTTTGAGCTTTTTTATTTGGTTTTTTATATTTATTTACTTATTTATCTGACTGATCGATTCATTGATTGACTGATTTTACTTTACCAATGTACACTTTGATAAATGTATGTTAGAGTGGTCACGATGGATTTCGTAAGAAGATGCTATCACTGATGTCCATATCGTTAAACATAGGCCTATCACTACAGTCCACAGCAGTCCAGTCCATGTAAGATTTATTTGTTTTTATATTCTGTCTACTATATTTTCAAGTTTACCTGTATGTAAACATGCACTGACATTTTGGATGCTGCATCACATCTTGATGTTATACGTCGATCGGTCTGCGCAGCGCCAATGCATCTCGAACAAGCCTAATGTGTCAAATTTAATGTCACTGCTGACATATTAGGCCATAAATACCAACATAAATAATAAAAACACTTGCACACATGGTGTTATAGGGGTTTCATATATAGCTATAAGAATATGGTGGGGTCTCAGGAGTTTATTTTTATTAAAAGCAATAAATTCCCTTTTTTTGTGAGTCACATTAGTTTTTTTATGTTTTATGATAAACATTTTTACCACATTTTTTATCACATTTGTTTTGTCAGTTTTCGAATGCCAACTATGCATACCGTAGTTTTTGTTTTTTTTACTCTTTACCCTTCAAACTTTAAATTAACTATAGAATGTTTAACATTACAATCTAAACAAAGAATAAAATAAACAATTTCTGTATTTATTATTTGAATAAGATTTATAAAATGCCTTTAAGATGTGATGTTACTGCACCACAGCTATTCTCAAAAAAAAAAAAAAACCCGTGTGAGGTTGGTAGCTAGCTAGTTTAAAAGACTGTATCACATCTAGCTTCAGTGACACCTGCACCATTTTAATCTTCTTTTTTTTTCATTTTAATTTTCTTTTATCGAAAGACTATCGAAAGTAGCTATTCTTTCAATTGAGAATACACAAAGCCTTTAATTAAACACCAAGGACATTGTGGATGAAGAAAGGCCCAGAGAATTAAATTAAATAAATCTATTGTTTTGTTATTTCATGAAAAAGTTGACAATTTAAAGGATACTACACTCTTAAAAAAAAAGGTGCCAGGAAGAACCAAAAAGGGGGTTTCGCAGCGATGCCATAGAAGAACCATTTTTGGTTCCCTGAAGAACCATTTTGTGAAAGGTTCTTTAAAGAACCGGTGTTTTTCTTGGTGCCATAAAGCACCAGCACTACTTAGTACTACAAAGAACCCTTTTTTAAAAGTTCTTCAAGAACCATGATGAATAAGGTTCTTTATGGCCCCATTTCTTCCAGATCAATATCCTTACATTTATCATACTATAAATGTTCTTTAATAGGACTGTTCATAAAATATTATAAAACGGTTAGTTCCATTCCTCGATTCTGATTGGTCAGCAGCTGTGTTTTATTCACGATACAGCACGGCTATGACCGCTTCACCCAACCGTTCTGTGTATCACTGAGCAACACCCTTAGCAACATAAACAATCAATAATATAGCATCAAAAAAATCGGAATTAACTGTTTGTTATTTATTTAATGAAGTACGAGTGACCCCTGCTGCTGTTATGTTGCATCTTTCATCTTTAATTTTGAGACGACGCCCTTCCCCAGTCTAATAAACGCTTCTCACGAATTTGTTGATGTGTGTGCGCATCTGTGTGGAAGCCTACAGTTTCCGAAGTGAGGAGGGAATATTACTGAATTTATTAGTTTTCTGTTTCAGGTATGATTCTGTATGTCCATCAGTTTACATGGTAATGACGCTTGTAAACTCGCGCTGTGCCGCGAATCGGTCTGTTTTAAAACTAAAAGACGGAAAACAGACATTTCTCATGCTGAGAGATAAGCAGATGTATGTGTGTGAGAAAATATCATATTGGTGTTAATACAATAAATGACACAGCGGATGATAAGAGTTCTTATTCTCTGTTTTTATTTAAGAACCATTAGATGAGGCATGTTCGGAACATTCTCTTGCCGTTTACTGTTGCTGTCAGGAACTATTTTTTAGTGGAAGGACAGCATTTAACGAACTTGCTTCAAAAAAGTAACATTTCAGTACATAAATTTTTGGTTTTAATATTTTTGGTGGTAACCGTTTTATAAAGCAATAAGGTACCCGAGGGTAAATGCTGTATCGTGAATAAATCACGGCTGAAGGGAGTTGCAGGCACTCCGCTTCGCGTCGTTACTGTAGCCCTTCAGCCGTGATTTATTCACATTACAGCACAAACTCATGCCTGTTGCTTAAATAATAATAAAAAAAAATCCAGAAGTAACAAGACTTGACAAGATGTATGATTAAAATGTTTATTGCATTTACAGTATATATCAGTGCAGTACACATCATACCTCAATACTGTGTATGTGTGTTTAATAGGGATGTGCACAAGTACTAGAGTACTCAGACTTGACAGCAATGATTGATCATTTTTTAAAATCACTGCAATCATCGTTTTCATGATCAGTCATCGCTTGTCAAGTCTGAGTACTCGATGTTCACCTGACTTTATATATTTCTCTTTTTCTGATTGGTTATGGCAGCATTTTGGGTGGTATCTGAGCTCTAACTAGTTAGTGTTAGGACAGCATGCTGTCCAGACCGTCAAAATACATACCTATCAGTACTTGAAATGAGAAATTGTCAAAAATGCCCATCCTTAGTGTGTAACACAGTGAATACAACAGGTTAATGTCAGTACCACCATCATGCACTACTATGCCCTTTTTCATCCCATGCAAAGCTGCCACTGGTGGTTCAAAAAGTTCCTGCTTTCACAGCCCTTTTGATGAATGGTTGAGGCTGGGTACATAGGATCCTGTAACAAACAAAGAAGACATTTTCGCTTTCATTGGTTTCTTGATTTTCATAGGTTTAGTACAGGTATAATGATGCAAAATGACAAACAAAGATAATGGAAAGGTATTTTTAAGCTGAACAGCAGTAAGAATAGAAACAAAATCAAGTCAAAGTCAAAGTTTCCAAGTCAAAAATTTTTGGAAGTTCATCCATCCATCTATTCACTCTCCAAACCACTTATCCTCTCTAGGGTCGTGGGGGCTGAAGCCTATCCCAGCATCTTTAGCCACAAATGCATCCAATTAATGGTATTTAAGCAATATAAGCACTAGGTAACAATGTTATACAGTACCTGTCAAAATTTTAGAAACATTACAATGTTTTTGAAAAAAACAAACAAACAAATAAAAATCTCTTCTGCTCACTAAGTCTGCATTTAAGAATACAGAGAAAATATACAGAGAATACAGAGAAAATAGTAATAGTGTATAATATAAAATATCATTACAAATTAAAAGAACTGTTGTCTATTTTAATATACTGTAAATTGTAATTTATTCCTGTGATAAAAAGCTGAATTTTCAGCGTCATTACTCCAGACTTCAGTGTCACATGATCCTTCAGAAATCATTTTAATATACTGATTTGCTGTTTTTTGTTTTTCTATTAAAAGAATTTTACATTTCTTATTCTTAAAACAGTTGAAAACCGTTTTTGCTTTTTAACATTTTTTGTGGAAATGGTGATACCTTTTTCAGGATTCACTGATGAATAGAAAAAACAATGAACAGCATTTATTAGAATTTATTAATCAATTTAGTAAATGAAATCTTTCAACATTATAAATATCTTCACTATTTACTTCTGATAATCATATTTTTATGATTAATAAAGTGCTAATTTCTCCCTTCTTTTTTTACCAAAATGTATTAATTTCTCTCTTTTCTTACGATAAATGTTTGAATGGTATTGTTTCCATAAAAATGTTAAGCAGCAAAAAACTGTTTTCAACAGTGGTAATAATCAGAAATGTTTCTTGAGCAGCAAATCAGCATGTTAGAATGATTTCCGAAGATCATGTGACACTGAAGACTGGACTAATGATGCTGAAAATTCAGCTTTGATCACAGCAATCAACTACATTTTAAAATATATTCACATAGAAGAGGTATTTTGTAAATTGTAAATAATATTTTACAATATTTCAGTTTTTTACTGTATTTTTAATCAAATAAATGCAGTGAGCAGAAGACTTACATAAAAAAAACATGTTCAAAAAACATTTTAAAAAATCATACTAATCTCTAACTTTTGAACAGTAGTGTATGTTTGAGGATTTACTTACCAGTCAAATAGTTCATAGAGCCTTAGATGTTGTCCGACAGGTCTGCTCCAACTCTGCTGCACGCAATCAGTGTAGAAGAATCTAGAAACATAATATGCCATTTATCACAGAGCCAACAATATTTAGTATAAAACAGTATATATATATATATATATATATATATATATATATACAAACACACACACACACACACAAACCAGTTTCTTAAAATAACAGAATTAACGTTAATGTTTTTAGGTTTGTGTCATTTCATAAAATTCACCTTCATTTCACCTTCATAAAATAACTTTAATATAACAGATGCATGGTGATATAAGAAAATATGTTGTGAGAAAATGCATATGTAAATGTATTTAAAGAGCTTTCTCAGATCACCTGTGACAGCAGCTCCCTTCAGAAATTTTGGAGCTTATCTTCTGTTGTAGAGAGATTATTATCACTCCTGAAACCACAGAACATTTTTTATCAATATTTGTTTACCATGAAAGATAAAAACACGTTTGAACTAACTTTAGATTCAGTTAATTTGCGCTCACCGAACAGTACAGTGCATATTTTAGGCTAAATAAATTAGACAACTTTCAATAAACCATTGACAAACTGACAGCAAACCCTTTACAAAGCTATCAAAACATCTCATCTACACATGAAGATGTAATTAAAAGCCCAAACTCTTATAAACAAGAGCTCAAGCTAGAGAGTTAGCTTAAGTTACCTCGCCTGAAAACAATTGAGATGCTAAGCTAATGGACTTTTTCGAAGACTGTAAACCTTTTCTGTGAAGTAAATATTTAACAGAAACGTATCAGTTACATGTAAGAAAGTGTCTGGAACAGTTGTGTGTGATATTTGTGTGATTTTAGGGACTAAACTCACCTGAAAGCAGCGAGAACAGCAGCCAGAGATGGAGATTTACAGCTGGTGTTGTCGCCCCGTTTCCATGGCAACTCCCTCCGCTGCAGTGTTTGAATGAAACTCCACCCATTCAAACACATCAAAGTCAAGCAGCATTTATATAAATAAACTTCTAGAATTACAACACTACATAAACAACTTAAAATCACATTAAATCTTTATTAAATCGCGAATTTGAAACTCGTTTCGTAGTTCTACAACCAGTTCATAGGTGCAAAATGGATAGTGGGACAAAATGGCATTTTTGTATTTTAAGATTTTGTATCACTCAGACTATTTATTTCATTTTAAAACATGACTGCAGTATTTTTTATACTAAACTTAAGTAACTATCCTAATAATTTGAGTCATGCAAAACAGCATTAAAATAGATAATAGATATAAAAGGATCTACTGGTCTTTTTAAATGAATAAACACCACAACACTATTTATGTAACTCAAAATTAATACTTTGTATTACACTATAATTGAATGCAACTAATAGAAAAGTAGGTGGAGTTCTGGACCAGACAGGACAATTTAGCTCACTTGATCTCACTTTCCAGAAACAAAAATATTTTCAACATAATGAGTGTGAAGAACCATTAAATAATCTCTGGAATCTGTGCTATAAAGAACCTTTCTGTGCTACAAAGAACCATTTCTGTGCTGTAAAGAACCTTTCTGTGCTACAAAGAACTTTTTGTGCAATGGAAAGGTTCTTTGGATATTAAAGGTTCTTCATGGAACCATACACCCTCCCAAAGAGCCATGAAGAACCTTTTTTTTTAAGAGTGTACTTGTGTTATATTGAAAGTAACAAAAACGCTTATTGCAATTATTAGGTTGCTGGCACACTATAAATAATGAAAACTTAAAAGTTTAAATTTAAAGTTAAATATTATTCCCAAGCATTTATACCATCAATAAAACAGCTTGTGAACAGTCATATAATGTGATTCACCTCAGAAAAGACAACAATAAGGAGCTTTGGAGCCCACATTAGCCTATAACCTTTGGGGGGACTGTAAAAAAAAATGTTTTTGCATATGGGCCCAGGGCAGACTTGCTACGCCACACACGTATGAATAATTTTGCAAAACACAATTCAAAAAGACAAATGTGTTAGCTAACACCACAATTTAAAAACCTGTGATATTGAGTTAATATTGAAACAAACCAACACGTTCTCACCTGTGGAAGGGTATTCCATTTCTTCAGGAATTTCAATCTTGGCAGTTTTTACAACCAGAGGGTTCGCAATGTTGTGACATCTTGGAAGACTCATTGGTTTTTACTGTGAGTGACAACTTGTTGACCGTTCCAAGATGGTGGAAGCTTTGACGTGTCTGGAGCAGTTGAATGTGGAATCATATCATCATATTATTTTAATGTATTGTCATTTCAAACACAAAAATAGTTTTACAGTTTACTGCACTTTCTTGTTCTTCTAATTATTTAGTGACCAATGAATCACACATTCAAAAAATAGCTTACTTCTGCATTGCAAAATTAGCTGGATAAACTTATGTACTGTATGTGGGAAGCCAGTTTGCAAACCTCATCATACTAAAGTTTCCAGCCAGCAAGAGCATCAACATTTCACTTTCTGGTTTGTCTTCTAACTTTGAAGCAGACTTCATCTGAGAACCATAATAATTTAATGAAGTCTCTAATGAGAGAAAATCAAACACTAAAAATACCTGCTTATTATTGGTTCTGTGCACTCTGCCTGCTACAATTAGAGCACACAACAAAAAAAAAAAATCACAGTGATTTATATTTACATGAGGTGACCTGAATAAAGCTGTCTGGGGTGCAAATGTGATTATAGCAAATGGAATAGACAGTAGAGAAAATCATGTAATTTACAGTAGACCTTTTACTTGCTGATATATTTCCTGCAGTTTCTCCCCAGAGCTGTTAGACCTCAATTGAGCATTGCATAATGCTTTTGTGCTGATTGACTGACATTCTGCCACATTAATCGGGTACAACAAATAACAGGGTTTGATACCAAGTATGCAAGACAGAGTCGATGTGTATTAAAACTGAAAAAGGGGGGCTACATTTCTGTTTAACGGGAAAGAATAAGATCTATAGTGACTTATAGTAAATCAAGGCGGCAGTACTTCACACTACCACTTGGCAGCTACCTCATTTAATCCTTACTTTAAGCCCTGGTAAAAATAGAGCATGGAATACAAACCATCTAGTACTGCTGGAGAGATTAGTAGAGGATTATTTATCCATTTAGTCAGATAAGTGCATATTCTGGTAGAAGGAAGGAAGTGGAAATAAGAGCCCTGAGTGTCATGTACCTTTAGTTGATAGCCAAGATCTACATGATAAACTAGACTGCTGTTTCAAATTGGTGTTAAAGGAATAGTTCACCCAAAATGCTCACCCACATGCTCACCAGTGGATCCTCTGCAGTGAATGGGTGCCGTCAGAATAAGTGTTCAAACAGCTAAAAACATCACAAATGATCTACACGAATCCAGTCTATCAATTAACAGCTTGTGAAGTAAAGAAGTTGTGTTTGTAGGAAACAAAACTAAATTCTTTCCATTGAGAATACACAAAGCCTTTAATTAAACACCAAGGACATTGTGGATGAAGAAAGGCCCAGAGAATTCAATTAAACACATTTATTGTTTGTATTTCATGAAAAAGTTGACAGAATTTAAAGAATACTATACTATTTGGGTTATATTTGTGTTATTATACACACTGTTGTTTTCAGCTACAATACCAGTCCATTTTATTGCTTTTTCCAGGGAAAAAATTTCTCATCTGAATCGGGTGAGAAATATGCACAGATCAAGCACCATTTACAATCACGCAGGTTTTCACTTCAAGATGTTTACTCATGGACTGGAGGTCTGTGAAGTACTTGTAGAAGTAGATTATTGTGATGCTTTTATCAGCTGTTTCAACTCTCATTCTGACGGCACCCATTCACTTCAAAAGATCCTTTGGTGAGCAAGTGATGTAATTCTAAATTTCTCCAAATCTGTTCCCATGAAGAAACAATCATCTACATCTTGGATGGCCTTTTGGTGAGTAAATTTTCAGCTATTCTATTCCTATAAACTATTCCTTAGTCATAATTCAATTTTCAAGGGCAAAAGGTCTATTTTTATTGTCAAGGCAATGTTAGAAGCAGAACTCACAGAGATGTCACTTTCAAGCTGCTTTCTGTTTGTCAATGCAGCGAGTTCTCTTCACCAACTTGAAAACAATGCAGAATCTGCATGGGGAAATATTTCACCTTCAAGCAATATGGTGAATGGATTCCTATTGAATGGATTACACTCTTCAAATTTCGCAGAGCGGTAAAAGTGACTGCATCTTTAGACCACATTATTGTTCCTGTCAGGTTCTGTTGAATTGACTCTCACTTGTGAAGGTCCAACTTTTGCTACAAAAATTTTGTCTGCCCCAGTCATTGCACAGTGTGGGTGTTTGGGTATTGAGGTTACTGGGGGCATTTGACTTGTTTGTTTCTTGTCTTTTTCTCAGGGTCGACTTCATAAATCCCTCTGTTGCCAAAACTGCATTGACTGCAAATAGGAATGATGAGTTGAGAACACAAACATGAATTATTGCTAAAACTGGACAGTGTTTATCAGCAGTCATTCTTGTCATGTCAGGGTCATATTTGAAATGGATAACAGACTGAGCACACTAAAACTTTGGTAGGGTTGTATATATAGTATGGAAAAGTTGCATGTGCACTGAAAATGATTACTTTGGACAAAGTCTAGTTTGTTACAGCTTAATGTATTAGTTTTTTTCTCAAGTTATAAAAAATCTTACATTTGGATTTAATATTAATAACAAAGACATAAATATTCATGCAAATAAAAGGTTATTGTATAGACCATATACCATATATTTTCTTAGACGTAAGCCAAAACAGGTTTAAACCAAAAAGCAAGATTTTTGATTAGACCAATATAAAAAAGGCACTTTGTTTCATTTGTTTCACTTAACACTTGAGCAATGAAGACTCCTTTCCACACTCTTGCTGTTCATTTTATTGTCAGTGCAGTGCAATACTTTATTTAAGAGGACTGAGACTTACAAGCTACCAAATTGTAGAATTTAATTGCCAGGAACTACTGTCATCCAAATGCCCAGGCTCTTTACACAAGGCTGAAATTTAACTGCCTCGCATGCCTTCACTGCAAGTTGTCAAAAGACTCTACTAATGGTCAAATAATAGTGTTACAAGAACAAGAGCCAAAAGTGTCACTACACTGTGCACGCATTAGATACTGAACTGACAGTTGCATAAAACATTTAATGAAACTGCAGAAAAGAGTATGTGGAAGTGCATATAAGTAACTGACATGACTGCAGTGAAGTGATTCCCTGAGGATTAACTCAGTATATGATGCTGAGGGATTTACTGCATATTTCTTAACTGTACAGATGGTCTAATGGGTCCCAAATCTCACACCAGGGAAATATGTTCTACAGATAATGGCCGTGAATGTACAAAACTTAACGCTTGGCTTAAACCGAGCTCTGATCAGTCCCTCAACGGCCCCTGTGCTGTTAGATTAGTGCTCTGTGGATAAATTGCTTTGGGTGCACTTAACGAATCAGATATTTTATCATTCTCTAATGTGCTTTGCAATATTGCATAATGAATTTTGATATGCAATTACATGTTAGAAGTACTCATTAGAGCTGTTAAAAAGAATGTTGACACAATACTAAATGTACACTACAGACAAAAGCACAAAATGTTCTTTGAAGGACTGAATCTTTTATATTATTATCGATGCATTTATGAACAGAGATGCATACAAAACCAAATGGGGGAGGGAATACAAACAAACACAAGGGAAAATGGAAGAAAAGAGACATAAAGAGGAGCAGAAAATAATAGTAATAAATATTACATTTTAATTAAAATATACATTTTAAAATTGTACTTTAAAATCTAAATAAAAATTGTCAAGTTTATTATTATTATTATTAAATGTATTACACTTTTTGTTATATAATAATAACAAAACAACAACAACAATAATTAATAATAATAAATAATAATAATACTAAGAAGTATTCACTAGAGTAAAAAAATGTGGCACTGTTATTTCTTTACAATCTATCTGTTTTTCTTAAAATATATAAATAAAATAAAATAAAGATACAAATGTGTTGTAGGAGGCAATAAAAATAAATGATGCACAGACGTAAAGTGATGGTGTATGTTTAGAAAAAAGTTTATGCCAGTGGAAAAAAACAGTATAATTAATAAAAAAAATAAATAATAAGAACAAAACAAAAACAACAGTCATATAATAATAATAATAATAATAACAACAACAACAACAAAAACAACAACAATAATAATAATAATGTAAAACTTACTCTGAGAAATATTCACTGGAGTAAAAAAGTGTGGCAACAAGCCCCATCTTATCTATTTCTTTACAATCTATCATAATTTGTTAAAATATAGAAATAAAATAAACAAATGTATTTTAGGAGGCTATAAAAAATAAATGATGCACAGACAGTGAAAGTGATGGTGTATTAGAAAAAGTTGATGCCAGTGGAAAAAAAACAACCTAATAATTAAAAAATATATACACACACACACACACACACACACATATATATATATATATATATATATATATATATATATATATAAGCAAGATTTGTAAAGATATTACAAAATGTAAATGTTTTGTGTATCATGCTTTCGGATTCCATCGCAACAGACTAAAAATCACCGAATGCCACAGCGCTGGAATCAGTCTCCGCCCACCTCCATAAAACACTTACCGCAGATGATCATGGATTAGTGAAAGCACACAGGAATCAACTTCAGACTCGTGGTGGACTGTCGTCAGAAAATGTAAGAAAAATATTCCTTTTTTTTTTACCTTATTACTGTGTCAATGTGACAAAAATTGTATTTTTACAAATGAAATATGTCAATGGCCAGGTAAATTTTAAACAGTTGGTATGTTGCACACGCGCAGATCTATGCTCCTTTAAATTTAGAGCATTCACTGATTTGTTAAACAAACTTGAGCGCAGCAGTTTACCAAATAAAAGTAGCCTAACCTGTAGCTAGCCTGTAAAAATCATTGTATAGAAGTGTCAATTTAAATCTGAAACTCGCATTCGAATGAAAATTATTATTTTAATAGCTACCACTTTAGCCTTCATTGTCTTTGTATAATAGAGATGTGTGGATAAATAAAGTTTGTTAGAATGAAAACGTGATTAGATAACGTGCTGCGACCGGATGTGTGAGGACAGCGATCAGATCAGGTCACCATTCACGGTTTAAGCCATCAGTCTACAGAAAGCCGTCGATACATGTTAAGACAGGGAAGGAAGGCTCTCCCACTGTCACTTGACATGTAATTAGTGATGGGATCAGGGGTTTCATCAGCCAAACCCCCCTCCACACCTCCAGCCCAGTGTGCCAAATGTGCGAAGTAAGTTTGAACGTCATTGCAACTGTTTCTTGTGTAGTGTATGTTTTACCGGTATTTATTTTAATTTTTAGTCCAATGTCTGGAAATGAAGAGCGCACGTTCATTGCCATCAAGCCTGATGGAGTACAGAGGGGACTTATCGGAGAGATCATCAAACGTTTCGAACAGAAGGGCTTCAAATTAGTTGCTATGAAGTTAATCCAGGTAAATTGAATTAACAGTTTTAATCTTAATTGTTTATACAGGACTTGCCCTTCCTTTTAATAGTAAAACAACCAGGGCGTCATTAGGCGTTTAGTTGGCAGTTACATCCATAGTTTATTGTGTGTGGCGAAAGTGACTACAGATTTATTTCTTATAATAGGAATCTTTTCTACCAATATACACTACCGTTCAAAAGTTTGGGGTCAGTAAATTTTTATTCTTTCTATTTTTGAAAGAAATTAAACCTTTTATTCAGCAAGGATGTGTTAAATTGATGTGATAGCAAAGATTTATATTGTTAGAAAAGATTTATATTTTATATAACTTTTTATTCATCAAAGAATCCTGAAAAAAGTACCGCAGTTTCCAAAAAAATATTTGGCAGCACAACTGTTGCCAACATTGATAATTCTAATAATAAATCAGCATATTAGAATGATTTCTGAAGGATCATGTGACACTTTAGACTGGAGTAATGGCTGATGGAAATTCAGCTTTGCATCACAGAAATAAATTATACTTTAAAGTATATTAAAATAGAAACCATTATTTTATATTGTAATAAGATTTTGCAAGATTACTGGGTTTTTTTATATATATTTTTGATCAAATAAATGCAGCCTTGATGAGCATAAGAGACTTCTTTAAAAAAACATTACAAGTCTCACTGATCTAAAACTTTTGAACGGTACACACACATGCATGTATAGCCTATATTTTAAATATTTTATGTTTATTTATTATATGTATTTATATATATATATATATATATATATATATATATAAAATATAAATTATATGAATATAAATATATACTTGTAAATGTTTTCAAAATATATACTGTGTGTGTTTGTATTTATGTATATAATAAATATACACAGTACACACACTATTATGTAAACGAAAACTTTTATTTTGGATGCTATTAATCGTGATTAATTGTTTGACAGCACTATTAAAAATACCTTCTAATGAAAGTTTTAAAAAATATATAATTGTATTATAACTGCATTTTTAATTTATTTTCTTAATTTATATTACTTAACTGATTAAAAACTTAATATATTTTTAGTCTCTAATTGTGGAACGCTTGTCTTCAAAGGGTTAAACCAATTACTAACTCTGATTAGAAGTCTTTGTGGTCTGCAAAGTTGCACCTGCTATATATATATCCCCATGTGTCCATCTGGTTACAGTAAACACTGCCTTAAAATAAAGATATATTCACACAAAAAAAGTTGAGGTCAAAAGGTTATGTGGTATTAGAAGACCTTTAATTCTCAAAACTTTCTTCGCTTTTTTGCTCATGTTTTGTATGCTTGTCTTCAATGCAGGCCGATGAGGATCTTCTGAGACAGCACTACTGTGACCTGAAGGATCGGCCTTTCTTCCCAGGGCTTGTCAGTTTTATGTCCTCTGGCCCTGTGGTTGCCATGGTAAACCTATTTATATTATTTTCCCCAGAGTGCAACTCTAGGGCATTTTGAATTTAATAATATTTCTGGCTTATTGCTAATAAATATTCTTCATTCATTTTATGAAGGGGACTAATGTTACTTCTGTGATATATTTTTAGGTGTGGGAGGGTTTTAACGTTATAAAAACCGGCAGAGTAATGCTCGGCGAGACTAATCCCATTGACTCCAAGCCTGGGACTATCCGAGGAGACTTTTGCATCCAGGTTGTCCGGTAAGATCTTGCACTGTATTCTAAAATAACATTTTGATGACTGTGTTTTAAACAACAGATAGTTTATAAAAAGAGCCTGAGAAATTAATACATTTCTTGTGTAAATGTAATGCAAAATAATTGTCTGAATCTTTTGTTTAATATTTAAATGTACACCCACTCAAATCAGCAAATGAATCAATTGTTTTGACAAATATATATATGCTACCATTCAAAAGTTTTGGATCAGAATGATTTTTAATGTTTTTAAAGAAGTCTCTTATGCTCATCAGTCGCATTTATTTTATCAAAAATACAGAAAAAAATGTAATATTATGAATAATAATATGAATTATGAATATAATATGAATATTATAAATTGCAGTAATATTATTGCAATTTATAATGACGGTTTACTGTTTTAATATCCTTTAAAACAAATTATTCCTGTGATGCAAATCTGAATTTTCAGCATCATTACTCCAGTCTTCATTGTGACATGATCCTTCAGAAATCATTCTAATATGGTTTAAAAAAAACAAAAACAAAAAAAAAACACACCCTTGACCCTCTATCAACTACATATTTATTCTCTAACTGCTACTTTTTCTTTAAAAACTAACACTAGCTTTCTTTTTTCTATTCTATCTACTTGTTTTCCTTGAAAAAAAAAAAAACACCTTGCTGTGGCCCTGCGTTAGGCTAACCGAGACTTGTCATATGCTTGCATGTTGTTGCTCTTTTGTTGGTTTTGATTGCTTCTATTGTCCTTTTTTGTAAGTCGCTTTGGATAAAAGTGTCTGCTAAATAACTAAATGTAATGTAAATGTAAGTTGGGTTGAAAAAAAAAAAACATTTTTTTTTTTTTAGAGTGTAGTTAATTATAATGCAGCAAAGAGGTGATATAAATGTACACCGGAATCTTTTGAACAGAAAAAGACGAAAGGCAGGTTTTACTTAAAATGTTGCTCCAAACATGTACAGTTCTTATGTGCAAAACAAAAATCAATCATCTTGTCCTCTAATTAATCAGATGGGAGTTAATTTTGTACAACGTTCATGTTTTTTCTCTTCTGTGTGATGCTGGGATACATTTAAAGAGAAGACGGAATCTGGAACGGAGGGAGGTTCAGTCACACTACACAACAATACTGAAATACAAAAAGATGATCTGGTGCTGTGGACGTTTGGACCTGAAGACAGTCTCGTCGCTAGAGGTGAAATAAATAAAGCAAGTTTCTGTACATATGATGGTGCTGAAGGGAAATTCAGAAATAAATTGAACCTGGATCATCAAACTGGATCTCTGACCATCACAAACAGCACAACTGAACACACCGGAGTTTATAAACTTCTGATCATCAGCAGCCGAGAGACCAAATACAAGAGATTCAAAGTTACAATACACGGTGAGTAATATGGTGATTGTATTTATTTGGGCATTATTTGGAAATCACGCACTTCTGCTTTATTTCAAATAATTACATTTCAAAATATTCAGTTCTGATTTAATATCCATTTCCAGAATACTTTGATTTTTTTATTTATTTATTTATTTTTTTATCTTTATTATGATTATCTTTGCACATGAATATCAACTTTTTAACCTTTTGTGTTTTCTTTGTTTTCTTTCAGGGAGTGAAAGAAGTCCAGATGGGGGGCCTGAGCAGGAGGGGACCCCCTTAATGCTAATATAAAAAAAAAAAAACATAACAGTAATATTAACTGTGAATTCAGACAGTATTTTTTTTTTTTATTAACTATTTAACTGTGGGGAAAAAAAAGAAAAAAAAAGTGATATATAACAGTACTTGGTTCGACTTGTATATATTTTGTTATACATTAATTTACTTCACTACATAAATTTGTTAGTAAATTAACTTTATACCGTTGTATATGGAAGCACTGTTGTTATTTGTTACTATGTCCTTTATCCACCTTATTCTTCAACGCGGAAGTAAGCCGTTATCTGTGAATGTGCGAGACTTCCGGTTCATAAACCGCCGTAGAGAAATAACGAGAAGAATAACAAAGTGCAGTAAACGGTAAAATTGCTTGCACTATAAAACAGTGTGTTCATAATTAAGATAATACATTAAAGTAATATGGTAAGACTCGCCAATTTGCAATATCAAGCAGCAAAACGAGCGGTTTTGTACAGCTAAAAATAGCCGGAAGCCAGACACATTAAATTTACAAATGGCCGCGCCCGCTATAACTGGAAAAATAAGGTGGATAAGAGAACACTATATTTAGTATTGGCTGAATGAGCTTGCTTGGGATTTGTTTTTCCTGACTGCTCTCTTTAAATCCTCTTGGTTTTTGTATTCCACTACTTTTATTGTATTGTGCCTTGGAATAGGCTAATTGCTTTTGATTGTTGTATTCTCACCTGTAAGTTATTTGGATACATTGATCTGCTCAGTGAATAAACGGTAACAGATACACTGCTGTTGGTGTTAGTATCTGATCATGTCTGTCCTCTAGTTGACAAACACTGATTTAGCTTAAAAGCTGTTCGCAACAGATTTTAATGTGCTGTCATGATCACCACTGAACTACATTTCCCACAATCCCTCCTGACTCTAATCTGCATGCACTCCATTATATATTATATTGATCAAACTAATAGCCAGATAGAATTTAAACTGAAGAACAGACTAAGGTTCACATTTATTTTTATGACCAAGAGCATGATTGTGGTCAGTGTTTTTTTTGTTTTGTTTTTTGTTTTTTCCCCAACTTATTTCACACTCAGGGTTTTTTCTCTCCCACTCCCAGTTTCTTTCTAGAACTGATTAACAGTGTGTTTTCAAGCAGAAGCACCCACAGCCATGATGATATTAATGCTTCTAACATTGTAAAATATATTTTAATTTTTATAATGTACTCTCTCTGAACATTTCATTTACTAATAAAAATCTAAATTTATAAATATATTACAAAAGAGTCTGCTAAATTAATTAATTAATTGATTTAAATCTCAACGCTGGTTCTAGATTATTTTATTCTAAAGTGTCTCTAAGAGATGCTGATGCATTGCAATAGTTTGTCCTTTAATACCAAATATCATCTGTTTTCAGAATCATACATTAACACAAACAAAATGTACTTTTATACTGCAAACTAACAACACATGATATCGCATCGACTTTTATGATTTTGACTTTTTTTGACTTTTCATTTATGCATTTTTGATGGTTCATTTAAGGTTTCTTATTGTCATCTTTTGATTTTCTGTAGCTCAACCATCCAACTACACTCTTAATAGGCAAATTATTTAAATCTTAAAATGTCTATACATTTTAACTTTCAAATTGTAACTAGTTTCCTATCAGTCATGTATTTTTCTCTCTTTTTAGAAGTTTTTATTTATTTATTTATTTTCCAGATGAAGATAATTGTTTGCTCTTCTCCAATAAATAAAAGGTACAGTATATTGATTTTATTACACATATTGTAAAGGTTTTAAATTATTACTTGGGTTTATGCACAAACATACCTAGTCACAAAGAAAAATAATAATAATAATAATAAGAAACACATTAAAATTATCCCATGACTTGTTTTTATTATTATTATTTTTTAATCACTTCTTCCTTTTAACATTTTGGAGGGCTTTGGCAATATAACTGGAATAGATTTAAACATTTTTAAACAAATGAAAGAAAAACACTTTAACTGTAAGCTCATTTGTGCATTTCCCACAAATCTTGGTCATAATGATGGACATAAAGAGAGGATTGTGAACATATTTCACTGAAACTTGATTGCATCTTAATTTTGTGTTTCTGTTTTGTGTGTTTATTCTCGTTCAGTGTGAGTTATCGTGTATTAATGTGTTAAGCTACTGTTGTTAGCGCACTGTCATTTTTGCTACAGCTTCCCATGTCAATAAAAACATGTCTTGGCAAGTTATTATAATACCAGGCAGTGAGAGCAGTAAATTAATAATAAACAATATTAAGTTATTAAACTGTTATTAAAAAGATTTAAGGTTATTCATAACACCATAAAGGTAGCCTAGCACTTTCAAAGCATGGTTTTTACTGGACCTTATAAAAAGGGTTCTGCTATTGTTACCAGAATCCTAATATGGTATTGTTAAGAGCCAGTTTCCTGTTTATCACTCCTCCACGTTTCAAAGTGAAAGTTTTCTGTCAGACTCGCACTGTTTGGGTGTGTTGGTAAGAAAAGACAGACTGACTGGACGGGGAACTCAGGATCACTATCATGATCTAATTCTGCAGCAATATGAAGAAAGTGTTTTTACTTTTTTCTTCCGTATTACTTTTGGACGGTAAGTTGATTTCGGTTTATTTCGTCAGTGCTTTCTGTTTCATGTTGTTGTGCATTAAGCAGCCGAAGAAGCGAAATACTGTGAGTCTCGATCATTAGCCTACAAATCGTGTGTTTATAACCGCAGAAAAAGTTCTAGCAAGCGTAAAGTCTGTGATTCAAAACAGATGCGTGAACGCACAGGAATTTGCGCTCCCCTTTTTGTAATATTGATGAATCCGAAATATTCAAATGAGGAACAAAACAACCTACTAAGACAAAGAAAAGTAAAATCATAACTGCGAAAATTAACTTTAAAATAACTTTTCCTGTAATACATCCGGGGACTGAATTTCGTCACGATGTAGCCTAATCGTCTTGAAAACGTAAAATAAACATTTATATCCATTTTTCGTATTATCTGCTAGTTGTTAAAAATCTATTCCGTGAGCCCTTCACAATTTCTGTGACATGAAACTGTCTGCTTATGAGTTTGACATTATGTGATGGGAATATATCAAATTTAATGTTGTTCTGTATTATTCAGTTAACATCATGCTAAATGGTCGATTGCTGAAACAATATGTTTATGTAGTTTACTGATATTAAAAATGTTTGTTTTCCAGGTGTGTTTGGCAATACGAAAAAGGTGTCAGTGAAGGAGGGAGATTGTCTCACTCTACACACCGATGTCACTGAAATACACCGAATATTTTTGTTGATGTGGATGTACGGATCTCAAAACACTATTGTTGCGAAAATCGATGGGAAAACTCAGGCAGTCTCGTTATACGATGTTGATGATGGGAGGTTTGAAGACAGACTGCAGTTGGACAATAAGACTGGATCTCTGAACATCAGAGACATCAGAACCAAACACTCTGGAGATTATCATCTGAAGATCATCAGCAACGAGACCTTCCTCCAGACATTCAGTGTTACTGTCCATGGTGAGTAGCTCAGATATTTTTACACTATTTTTATGTTGTTTTTCCTTACTCCTCGCTCCTGTTTGTTTTCCAGATGTGATTTTTGCAGGGTTAGAAAACAAGAAAGAAGGAGATTCTGTGACTCTACACACCGGTGTTACTGATTCACAGAAACATGATCTAATACGGTGGACATTTGGACCTACAAATCCAGACAGTCTTGTAGCTGAAATCCAAACAAAGAAGCATGAGATCACACTGAATTCAGATGATATATACAGAGGGAGACTACATCTCGAAAATCAGAC
>JAFVLL020013375.1:0-139965 GCA_021397915.2 Tor tambroides | reverse complement strand
GAGTAAATTTCATGTCGTATAGTGGCTCTACTTTATGTAGCCTGTATTAATGTGAAATATTTACCTTAATATTCAATAAAAAGTTGGAAATGTATGTTGTGTGTTATTTTGATCCGTTTGTTTTTACGTGGGCAACTATTCACAATCCAAGTTGTCTATTCATGGACAACTGTATAAAATAAAGCACAACAAACAAGTGCTTTAAGACACATTATGTAACTAATTATGTAACATTTCACATTTTTTTAAATGTCTATGTTCTGAAAATCTGGTGACCTACCAGGAATTTAAATTGACGTCTTGGGACAAGCAAAACCTGTAAGAGAGAAGAGAAAAAAAAAGAGAGGCTGGGATAGAACTCGTCCTGCATGAAATGCCAAGATACTGTAAATACGGGGAGGCATATATGCAGGGGCGTCATGCACTCATTATTTTTGAGGGGGAGGGGGGGTCGTCAAGTGACACACAGCAGCCACAACTGCACTTTGTTTTTTCCTTTTTATTCGAAACATTCCCAAACGCATTAACTATATCATGAAATATCTTGATTCTCACCTTTATAGATTGTTAGTTGATCTAGTGGGCGATGGTCAAAGTAACCTAATAATGTAATCTATTAACTATGCATAGAAAACTTTGTTTACTTAACAGATATGGGTGTCATGCCATAACATTTTAATACGACTGACTTTATTTTTAATGTGAATTTAACATTTAAAGTTAATGTGAATAAAAACATTGTAAGTTAGGCTACTAAATAATCATAACACTTTCATTATACAGAAAGAGATCAAAGAACATTCTTACTGACAGTCTAGAGTTCAAACACTCTCAAAAACTCCCATTAAAATCACTGAAGCTGTTTACACTATGAAATTAATATCTTACTTACATATTCGTACACACATTTGCACTTTGTTGTTTCTGATGAGAGAATTCGCCAGAAAGAGATATTCAGTCAGCGAGCAAGTAAAGAAAACACCGGCATTTTAGCGATGATAGCGATTGCATTCATAAGCTCAACAGAATCGTGTGTGATTGGTTATAATGCAGCGCTGTACAAACGCGTCTGTTTCTGGCTCAGCGCCAGCCAGCGAATGCAGATTTGAATTTAGCAGCTGATGCTGAACGTTCTAATCACGCCGGTGTGATTGTATTAAATATAGAAAATATTAAATGGCTATTTTTTGTCTTTTGGAAGCTGCATTCAAAATCCACTTGGCTCAAAAATCACTTTGAATGGGCATGACGCCTCTGCATATATGTATACTGGATAGGTCATCCTGAGGGGTAGATTGGTCTTTGTGTTATATCTTATCGTAGTGTTCATATTATGTGCCCAACGGAATCACTCCAAAAACCTCGTTTTTCGAAGAGTTTACATTCCATGAAATGGCTCAAAACACTTGCTCCCACAGAGGGCCTGAGCGCTGCGCGTCAGTGGTGGAATCGTCTTTCCGATTGGCCAGAATTCAAGGTTTGCAGCACGTGACAAATCTCCTCCTTCGAGTTTTCCAACATGAACATGTGGAATCGGCAATAACCTTAACGCGTTCAAGTCCCGAGCTTAGATTTAGCTTCATCATGTCAAGCAGCTGCGAAGCTTCGTCGACCTGCCCGATCCCAAGCCGCTCCAGCTGGCCGCCGCTCCCTGACAGCTACAGTCAAACTCCTGGAGGAACTCTGTTTTCGACAACTCCCGGGGGTGAGATGACCTAGTGCATTTATTTTTAATCGCAGAATGCATTTCATAACTAGTGATTTTGTTTTGCATGCGAGTTTTTCCACGTTACTCCAGCGCACTTTGTTTTTGTGTGGAGTGAGTTGATCGTTTGCACTGCGCAATCATATAAAGCCAGAGGCAATAAGATGTTTACAAGCGGCCGGTTGCCTTTTAAACAATTCTGTGATTTAGTCTTTTCATTGTCAATTGGGTTTAAATGTGTGTTTGTTTTAATCAAGCGCACATTTGGCCCAGTGGACTTGTAAAAAACCTAATTTACCACTTTAACTAGTTTAATATGTCTGCTAACAAAGTCCGAAAGTGAACGCACGTGCCTCACAGGGGAATTTGATGCCATTTTATGTTTTGTTTTTTTCTGAACCATGAATGTTTTAGTGTCATTTCCACCACATCTCACATTATGTATGCACAATTAATACGCATTCAAAATACAATCAAATAATATTTTCGCTTTCACCTTTTTCGCACTGTTAAATTAGACAAGTAGGGTGAAGTCAGCAATAATTTACAGAATCGCAATAACTGATCTCACATTGTTGCTTCAACACTTGTTCACATGTAACAATTTTTACTGGTCTGAGTTTTTAACGTGGGCAGGGCAGTGTTACATGAAGCTTGTCAGAGAATTTGTAAGGTAATTGAGCCTGGCATAGAAAATTTCATTAATCACTAATAAGGGTACTAAAGCAATTATAAGTAAGCTTACCAACAAAGCAATGGTTTATGAACAATGTTTTGACATGCTCTTTCAAATAAAAAAAGTTAGATTTTTGTGAAAAAGGTCATTTTAGTTAGAAATGGCTGGTTCAGCTAAAATGGGCTACACACACGTTCACTTAGCTATCCAAATGGGGACATTCCATAGGCGTAATGGTTTTTATACTGTACAAACTGTATGTGCTATTGCCCTACTCCAACCCTACACCTAACCCTACCCCTTACAGGAAACTTTCTGCATTTTTACAATTTCAAAAAAACTTTGTTTAGTTTATTTTTAAAACTGTTTTACAAATGAGGATGTCCCCAAAGGGAGGTTTTTGGAGATTTTGTCATGTTTACCTCACTTTTGGGTACAAATTTGTCCCCAAAATATGGTTAAGTAGGTACACACACACACACACACACACACACACACACTTTTAGACAGAAATTGAGGGTGAAAATAGGTTTATAGGCCTAGATATGTATCCATACAAAATCTTAACAATAGTATGGCAGGAGGACAAGCAAAGAAAGGAAACAGAGAGACGAGAAGAGAAAGGGAAAGAAAGGAAGATATCAGTAAAATGGGCTGCATACACACACACTTTTACACAGAAATTAAGGGTGAATATAGGTTTATAGGCCTACTGTAGATGTGTATACAGGTGCATCTCAGAAAATTAGAATATGGTGAAAAAGTTGTACATTTTGCATTTGAATGACCTGAGGACACGTAACACCAATCATATTGGATTAAAGAGAAAGTCATATCTAAAAACTAATTTCTTATACTTATTTTAATCCACGTTTTAGATCTTCTTAATTGAGTCAGACCTCAGTCGGTCCAATCACACTGGGTCCTTGTGCAGTAATGGGTGATGTTGCTAAATTTTTGGGTTACTACAGGACATCTAAACAGGGGCACCTTGTTTTTATTAGTGATTTTGCCTGCATGCATTTAGAAAGCACCCCAGTCAGCTCTTCACCCTGTTTCCATTACTCCAACATGAGCTAAACTACACTACAGGCTTTCACTTGGGTGACACATGTTTTTCTGAATTCTTACATAGAGCAGAACTCAGCAGGAAGAATGTTCCTTGAAGCAAAAAATGCTATGAACTTGTGCCAACTTTTTGTGAGGCTGAACCTCTTAAAGTAATATTGATATTTTCCCTGCAGGAACTCGGATCATCTATGATCGAAAGTTTCTCTTGGAATGTCGAAACTCACCGATCGCACGCACCCCACCCTGCTGCCTCCCCCACATACCAGGGGTCACCAGACCCTCGCTGCAGCCAGCAGAGCAGGAGGATGACAGCAAAGATCTCGCTGGTAAGTGACTTCTCATATCTTTCTTTCTTACATTTGCTTTAAGAATCACGTTCTGTCATAATCCCACACAACGCCTCTCACGTGTCCCCTAATGTATACCGATTTTAATTTCCAAATCAACAGCTCAAGCAAAACCTGAGGAACAGGTTTAAGCTTGTTCGTAATTGTGTCCTTTCTGTCTGCTGTAAGTTGTCAAATACATTTACGTGGCACGTTACGTTTGTCTACTGAAATATAGTATGTGACACAGAAAGTCTCATGTAAATTCTGATATAGTACATGTCAATAACAAAAGTGGCAATAAGAAAAATTCTGATATAGTACATGTCAATAACAAAAGTGGCAATAAGAAAATATCTTAAAAAAAAAAAAAAAAAAAAAAAAAATGTTTTTAGAAATGTGCTCTTTGTAATTCATGCTGGCTTCATTTGGTTTTAAAAAAAATATTTTTTAATGACTTTCAGAATGTCAGGTGCTATAAACAAGTAATACCATTTTTCCTTATACCATGAATACATTGAACATTTTATTTTTATTGTAATATTCAATCAATTATTAGGTTATTTTATTCATTATTTTTCAGTGTAAGTAGTTTGAGATTTGAGTTTTGTTTTTTTTGTTTTTTTATTATTAATTTTATTTTATTTTTATGCAAATATCATGAATTAGTAATTTATATGGTCCTCTCTATAATAACACATCCTGTTTGTTTTTTCCCCTTGTTTTTTTCTTCTTCTACATGTTGGTTGCACCACATGACTTTTTTTAAAGAAGTAGTAATAAAACATTTCGCCAAATTTAATTTAAATTATTTTAATTAAATTTTTTCATTGTGATATCAGGACAGTTGAAACACCATGATGTTTTTACTTTATGCCCCCTGAAAAATATCCAAAAACATGCAAATTGAGAAGTTAAAAACATACTCATCATAGAAAAGGTGTATTCAAGTCACTATTTTTATTTATTAAATTAAAACATCCAGACAAAAAAAAAAAAAAAACCTGACCCAAATGCAAGTATTAAAATGCAATTAAAAGTAAAAGTGGAGAAAGAACTCGAGTTTATGCTGGCAGTTATACTGATTAAAAAATATGCCCTAGGTTGCCGCCTCTATGTATTTTTATTTTTTTTCCTTCATTCTAAGCTCAAGGTCACATTTTGGTGTGACTGAAGTTACTTCATGAGAAAAGCAAACAAAAATGCATCTGACCTGCTCAATGTTTGGCAAGTCTGATTTCCATATCAGGGGAATATCCACAGTGTGTACCGTGCTTCATGTGAAAGGAGTGACGCTGTTCAAAGGATTTTTTTTGGAAGGGATCACAGTGACACAACGCTTTAAACCCTCTAAACCCTTCTGTCTCTCGTTCCTTTTCTCCTCAGTTGATGACAGCCAGTTTATGTTGGATATGTGATGGATGTCTCCAGCTCGTGTGGGGGAATGGACTGTCTCAGCCTGCTCGCAATCTGAGGGATGATCACACCAGCTGTGGATTCCTTCATTTATGCCTGCATGCTTTATTTTTACTTTATCTAAATAATGAAATGTTCAGAGCAAGTGTTTCTGTTGTGGGGAGGAGCGTTTTGAGTTTGCTGGATGTTACGGTGAAAATGCAGCTTCTGCTGCTGTTTAATTCAGTGCCTTCCTTACTTTTTAAACATTTTTTTTTATTTACAACCATTCTGAAGGTGACTATGTAATCTACGTTTTTACTGTCTGAGGATAATTCAAATGCGGTTATTTCATTTTTGTAATGGAACTATGACCCTATGAAGGGCATTTAAGTCATATTTTCCAGAAATAAACAGTTGGGATGATGATGATTTTTGTACTGTTTGCTGTTCATTCTCTGGATGTAATATGACATTTTGGAATAAAACTAAAACAAAACCATTTACGTCTTTGACTCATCTCAAGTATTTAAAATATTAGATCTCATGAAATTTACTAGCAATTTCTGACTAAAACTTTTTCTACATTGTTATTTTTATGTTGAGTTAATGTGTTCAGATTATTTAAAGAAATACTTTCAATTCAGTACAAATCATAATGTTGATCAGAGAAAAAAAGACTGAAAAAAATTGGAATTACAGTGAGACAATGAATGTGAACGGGCCAATTTTTGGAGGATCTAAAAGCAGAAATGTGGAGCTTATTTTATAAAAACCACTTGCATTCATTTTGTTAAAAACTGCATTATTTGAGCTGTGAAGTTCAAATTTTTATTAAATTATGGTCATTTTAGGGTTTTTAGGCGTAATGTAAAATTGGGTATAACTACACAGAAAAGGTTAGCAAGCACTATTTTTATACACTGCGATTTACACTATTTTACACAGTGTTTACACTAAAATTGTTAATGCGCATACTGTTTACAACTTGTAGCTGTACTATTGCAACAAATTGGCTCCATTCACTTCAATGATAAATGCCTATTTAACCCTTAACCCTGTAACCCATTTTAGTATCATTTGAGATAAGGCCACAAATATGACAGCCACAAAAATTTGTACCATAAAAAATTATTCCTTTAATCTTAGTGATGCTTTCCATTTGTAGAATGAATATTGTAAATATCACTTCTTTACCCTCCAGCCTAGATCCCAGCGTTCTCATCAGATCAGTGTAAAAGCAACAACCGAGCGTGTCCTGTCCGATGTCACATGGTGCAAAGTACAAAAACACCGCTCCTGAGAACCAGAACACTGTAATCATGTAAGAAAGACTTTCATTAAAACTCACTGGAACATGATCAGTGAACTGGACACCTTCACATCACTGTAATGTAGACAGGCCATCTGTAATATCAGGAGTGTTTTTGTTTGCGGTTAGGATAGCAGTTTTGCATTCAACCTAGTTTTGGATAAAGCAATATATTTTTTTAAATGACATGGTGCAGAATAATGCATGATAATGAGGATGTGAAGAAAGCCTCTCCTTGCCCTCATGGGAGACACACATGCCAACCGCTCCAAATGTTACAAATGTCTGTTTTCTGCATCAGTCTATAGTTTGGTGTAATGCCATTTCAGTCTTTCCACCCTCAATACAGAAACTCAGAAGCATGCACATGATAAGAGAGAGAGGGAATTTAGCCACACATAACCTGCCATGTTCCTAGAAAGCCACTTTGTTGATACTGAGAAATAATAAAGTGCTGCCAGGTCAATGCACATTGCACATTCATTCTGTCCCTGAACGATGACCAGTACTGGCCAGTCTGTCCGAAAGCAGTTTGTTTCTCATGAACTAAACATGTGCCATCACAAATGTGTCTGGAAATTATACTTAATGATTGTTTTCCCAGTTAAGTAGAACATAGAAACATAGTTATAAAATAAGCCAGTTTCACATACAATACAATATTTTCAACAAATGTTTACATTTAATAATGCTGAAAAGGTCATTTGTTGTTTCTATCAGGTAAAAACTTAAAATTTTCATTGCTATTTGAATAAATGTGAGTGTACAAGTCTTAATATTTAGTTAGCATTTAGGAAGCTGTGACATTTTACAACCTAAACTAACCAAACTCAAATGATCTGGTATTTACCTTGACACAAAGTCATGAGGGTCTGCAGATTGTTTCGTCTGCATGTATCTTTATTGGTCACACCATATGATTTTTGATTTGACAAAAGTTTTATAAATATCAGTAAGCGGTGGAGCAGTTCTGTTCAAATATTTTTGTCCAGGAAAACTAACAAAATATTATGCCACAATCTTACATTAATTCCTAAGTATAATATATACTCCCTTGACATTTTTGAGTTAAGAACCAGATTGTTGTCATTGATAATTCTTGATTTTGAAAGCAGGTATGGCTCAGTGCCAGTCTGGCTGAAACAGTGATGTGAACTCGTGATATAGAGGCAGTAACCGTGAGAGCTTGAGAGCTGTGTTTGGTACACAAAACCACCTGTGGTTTTAACGCTCTCTTTATCACATTCCTCTCGTCCTCAACCTTGAGACTCAGTCCTTGAAGTTCTTTGTGACTTGGTCTAACCGGCATCACGTAATGTTTACACCAGCTGGTGCCAGCTTCATTTTCTCTCTCTCTTTCTTTTTTAAAAAAAAGCTATTTTACAGTAATTTGTGTCAGAATGACAGATACTGAGTCTGATTGTTAGTTCATGACTATTTCTCTCATTTTGAATTTTCATTTTCAATTGTATCAGCTAAACTGAATGCACTGGATGAATAAACTGAATCTCCTAATGTGACTGACTTTGTTTATAATGTAAAGCCTTGCTTATTAAAACGTATTGTAATGTAGCTACTCATGTTTCAGTTATGTATTGTTACACATACATGTGTGGAAGTAACACATTAAATTGAAGCCCCACCACAGTTCTACTCAGCATGAAGATCTGCACATTTCATTCCCTCACAAACTCAGATAAGATTATCATGTATTATTTATAATATATATAGCCTAATTTATAATATATATAGCCTAATATACACGTTGTATAAGCATAATGTAAGATCTCCAGCATTCCCCGACCCTACAGAGGACAAGCAGTTTGAAGAATGGATGGATTTATAATGTAAAGGCTACACGTGCTTCGGGAATGCATGTATTCTCCATATAACTTAGAACACAGCGAAAATGCCTGACAAAACTTGTCCAATAATTTTAACATTTAATATTAATTATAAATAGCCTCACAGGACTACATGTAATCCGTCACTAAAAGTTTTATAGTCATAAATTAACAAGCTAAGTTACAGTTAGCATGTATGGCAGTGAGTGTTTATCGTGTTCTATAGTGCCATCTAGAGGTAAAATGAGGCGCTGTTTCAGGAGTTCTGAATCCGATATTTTTCTGATGAAATCTGATAAAATAATAAATAGATGGTCTATATTCATTTGTTTTGTAGACACGTTCTTACCAAGAATTTATAGATGTCAGTTTTGATAGTCTATGTTTTGTGTAAAAATCAACTGCAACGCGATTCAATGTTTGTTAGAAATAACCATTTAGCCTGTTTCCTTTTCACGCATGCAGTTTCTTACCTGGCTTCGTGTTTTGAATGTTTGTCGTGTAATTTACAACCATAACACTAGTTTCCGACGAGGAAGGGATTCGAACCCACGCGTGCAGAGCACAATGGATTAGTATCGCCTTAACCACTCGTAGCCTACCACTACTGAATGATCTTCTGGCCCCACTGGATGAAATACATTCGTACATTTTTATTTAATTCTCGTACAAACAAACAAAACTATTTAAAACAAATAGCACGTCAGTTACTGGTTCAAGTCTCTCTTCTGTTGATCTCAGTCATTCACTTCACTCTCTGCTGTGTGACTGTAGTTAAAGCAGTTCAAGGCGTGGACTCTCCTTGCCTCTCCTGTTCAATAGCTGCAGAAAGAATTTCACAAGAATACAGGCTTTAAGAAGTAAGTCAAGTGAATATTTTAAGTGAATATTCTGGAGAGCAAGAGAAAGAAAAAAACTTGTAATAAAAATAACTTGAAATAAGCTAACTTGTTGAGTATCATAAAAAACTTGTATGTGTTTCAATTTTTTTTTAACCATGTGGTTTTATAGATTACATTCCAAATCAAATTATGGGGGAAAAAAAATAGATGATTCAGGATAATTACACAACCTAAGTGACACATTTGCTTCATTTCACATGCAATAGGTTTTCTGAATGGAATCAGTGTCATTTATATATATTTTTAATTGAGAAATAACCAATATATTAAAAACAAAACAAAATATTGACCATAACGTCATTGTTTCAGGATCAGATACTCACTTTCTTTGGTTGGCAAGGGATTCTTTTCTTGGGTCTCTGTCTTCCTGAGTTTAGTTTTATCAAAGGATGTGATTTCCGTCATGTTTGGTTTGTCAGCCATGATTTTGCACTATAGACCAAACAAAATGCAAGTTTAATATATGTACAGTAATTTTACTTACAAAAATAAATTCATATTTGTTCAAGCTCAAACATAACAAAAGTGAACCAATGGAGTTTAGTGAAGGCATCATGTGACCAATGTCCCACACATTCTTTTTTGTTTAAATTGTGTAACACTATAATAATTCATTCTATCCATGAAAAATTGCCAAGCTGCTGCTCATATTTAAGACATATTCATTAAAATCATATCCAATCTGCCAAGTCTGATGACCGCTGGCCATGCTTTCTTTCTGGGAATGTCTCGCCTCTGTCTTTGTTCTGTGCCCTGCTTCTCAGAGTCATTTCTCTGCTTCTCACTTCAAATCTCTAGACATTTCAGACTATCTCTCTGAAAATAAGTAGAAAGAACACAAAGCCACCTCTAAAAGCATCCAGAATATTGGAGTGTAAAGTCTTACCGTGAAGCAGTGTATGGACACGAGAGCTGAATGAGAAAGTATCAGTCTGTCTGTGTGGGTGGATGAAGCAGCAGGTTCTGCCTTGTGTTTGTGTGTGTGTGTGTGTGTGTGTGTGTGTGTGTGTGTGTGTGCTGATGAGGAGGGGGCTACACTGCCTGTCCCCAGGGTTATTTGATTAGCCACACCCCCCATTGTCTTTCTTTTTTCCTCACATTATATGAAATATTCATGATCTTGGAATTAAGGGAGGGGCAGGTTTGAGTGTAAATCTGCTGACCTTGCATGGCAGAGGAGTGTACCAGATTTTATTCATTTAGGGAAATGAGACTCAATTATGTGAAAGATTCAGGAAGCAGAATGAGATTCAACCTAAAAAAGAAGAAATGTAAAATTGTGAAATATTATTTTAATTTCAAATAACTCTTTTCTGTTTTAATATAATTAAAAATGTAATTAATTCCTGTAATGGCAAGGCTGAATTTTCAGTAGCCATTACTCCAATCTCCAGTGTCACACATGATCCTTCAGAAGTCCTTCTAATATGCTGATTTGGTGCTCAAGAAACATTTCTTATCAATTATTATCAATATTGTAAATATTTGTCCTGCTTAATATTTTTTCTCATTTTTATATTTGTGAACACACACACACACACACACACACACACACACACACACACACACACACATTTACATAAATACACATATTTGCCTTATTTCCTTATTTGGTAGGTAGCCTATTTATATAATGTGCTCTGTAATCATCTTTTCAGACAAAAGATTTCTCAACTTGCATGACTCTCTCCATGTGGGCAAACATGAGCTTTAGTGTGTACATACATGAACCAACTGTTTGAGACCACAGAGTGGTGTGTGACCCGGTTCAGCTGCTGCGTCCCATACACAAAGAGTCATCCAACACCAGACACATGGTGCCTCAGAGCAGCTGCGTCTGAGCTGATCCATATGGGGAGGAAGTGACCAGAGATCTATAAGCACCACACAGCTGGCCCTCTCTAAGCCAAGAGACAGACTTTTGACCTTCAGAAGTAATATAGAAAACCAATCTCTTTCAGCATCTCTGTCTGCATTTTTCTGTATTTGAAAACGATAATATTTCCCGCATTATATTATATTATTATTATTATATTATATTTATTTTAAATTTATCAAAAATGACAGTAAAACATTTATAATGTTACAAAAGATTTCTATTTTGAACTTTCGAAGATTTCGAAACAACTATGTTTCCACAAAATATTAAGCAGCAAAAATTGTTTTAACTATGATAATAATAAGAAGCATTATGAATAACTGAGCACCAATATTAATTTAGCATCAAATCAGCATGTTAGAATGATTTCTGAAGGATCATGTGACACTCAACACTGGAGTAATGATGCTGAAAATTCAGTTTTGCATTACAGGAATAAGTTACATTTTAATATAAATTCAAATATAAAAAAGTTATTTCAGATTGTAAAAATATTTCACAATATTACTGTTTTTTTGATCAAACAAATGGGGGCGTGTTGAGCATAAACGACTTTGTTCAGCAACAATACAAAAACATATATATATATTTTTTAACCGGAAGACCTTTTTTAACTTTTGACTGGTAGTGTATATAATTTAGAATAATTTATACATGTATTTATTATATAACTGTTCAATTTAAAGTTCTAGAATAGTTCTTTCTATTTTAGATTGGTGTACAAAAATGTATTTTTACATTTTCACCACCAGATGTACCCAGAGAAACACAAATGTAAGGTTCTCTGTGCTAAACGACGCACAAGCACCACAGCACATTTTCAGAAAGAATGCATTAGAACATGTGGACAGGATTTACGCTAAAGTCTTTTTCATTGTAAGTAAAATCTTTGTAGATACCATTGCCCTTTATGATTCAAAGCCCTCTCGGCTTCTGATATTGAAAGTCTAAATCTGAGAAAACTGTCTAGTTGAGCCATTGTGTGTGTGTGTGTGTTGGGGGAGTATAGTTTGTTTGTTGTTACTCAGCGCGTGCATCATCTGTACTGAGATCCTCTTCACCATTTCCATATCAAGGGTATGATTTACTGTTTATGAAACAGAACCAATTAGCTCAACATGCCTTTGGTCTTCAAATGACAGGTGTGGGTGAAGCCCTTGGGAGTCGTCTATGTGAAAACAGCCAGCCAGTAGAGGGAGACGAGATGGCGGAGTGATTAAGGTTATGGACTCTAATCTACTGAGCACTGAATATAATTGTTTAGCTTTATTCACTGAAAATCTTAAGCTTGCACATTCACATTGACACGAATCACTCCTCATTTATCATCCTGAACATGCTTCTCACGTACAAGCAAAAATCCCCACAATCTTTGTGGACAGCTGGTCCAATGGCAAACTACTGAATAATAGCAAATCTGACTTTTAGTCACAATTAACAAGTTGAATGGAGAAGAGACTGTTTATTCATAACCTTTGAATAACCCCACAAAGCCCTGGGGCTGTGTTAAGAGATTTGTCCTCACATTTGCAGAAAAATCACCCCCTTTCCTCTCGTCCTTCCTCTCGCTCTCCTTCAAGCAGACTGCGCTCGACGTGCCGCAGCTGTGCTCAACAGAGCAAAGCAATGTTCACCCTTTTTAAAGTCCACTTCCCACATGAACCTTCCTCCACTCCTGCACCTCTTCATCCTTACAACATCAAACATCGTCATTGAGACGGTCATCTGCAGCGCATCTTAAAAGGTGATTCATGCCCCTTAAACTCCAAGAGCAACAACTTCATACACCGTAAGTCCACAAATCACCTTTCATTGCCAGCGGCAGTCTATAAAAGAAGTGGCATGTGAAATAAGGCTTAATATAACTAACATAGAAACCACCTGTACCTGCTAAAGGTTGGAGCAGCTGCAGGAAATATGCTCCACACTGTAATGTTATGAAGCTACTAGAATACTTTTTGTGCGCAAAGAAAACGCATGTGTGTGGCGTGTTTATGAGTAGAGGAATGCACACGCCAAAGTCATTATTTTTGTTTTCTTTGTGCACAAAAAGTATTCTCGTAGCTTCATAACATTACAGTTGAGCCACTGATGTCACATGGACTATTTTATGTCCTTCCTCCCTTTCTGGGTCTTGAACGTGTCAGTTGTGTTGCTGTCTATGCAGGGTCAGAAAGCTCTCGGATTTCATCAAAAATATCTTAATTTGTGTTCCGAAGATGAACGAAGGTCTTATGGGTTTAGAATGACACGTGGGTGAGTAATTAATGACAGAAATTTTATTTTTGGCTGAACTAACCGTTTAAGGCCCAAAATGTAAGTTCATAAGTTCATTGTGGGAGCTTCAAGTGTTTGGCTATCATCAGAGAGTAATAAAAGAACCATAGGAATATATAAAAGATTAAAGTCAGGATGAAACAAACCAACAACTGACATCAATAAAGAGTGTTTAATAGAAATAAACTTTCACAAACAAATCAGTGAAGCTCCCATTAAACGCCAACTCTCTGCCGCAAATATTTCAATTGCTTATTTCAGCTAATAGAACAGAATAGGTTTTCATGCTGGAAGGATTGGGTTCCGGCACAATTACTCTGAAACAATTTCATCACAGTAAGTGTCTCATTGACATCCAAATAACTCTGTTTATTTGTGCAACTGTTGTCTTAAAGGAGTATTCCAAGTTCAATACAATAAGATATTTTGGTAACCAACTGTTTATTGATTTCCATTGTACGGACCAAATAACACACACACACACACACACACACACACACACACACACACACACACACACACACACACACACACACACAAAATATCTTCTTTTGCAAAAGAAAGGTTTGGAACAAAATGAGGGTTAGTAAATGATGACAGAATTTATATTTTGGGTGCACTATCCCTTTAAATCAACCAGCCTCACTTGTGGCATAATGTTGATTACAACTAAATTAATTTCAGCTTGAATCTCAAAAAGCAAAAATCTGGGTTACTTTGAGGAATTTAACAGATTGGCTCTATTAACAATGAAAGTTAATGGGACCAATCAGTGAACGGTAAAATACTCACTGTTTCAACAGTACAGCATGATATAAACAATATGCATAATTTTTAGTGTGAAAAAAAAAACACTTTTCATCAAGACAACACAATAAAACTTCAATCGTAAGTGCCCTAGATTTTTTTTTAAACAAAGGATGAAAGTATTCAAAAGTATTTTGTATGGTAATCACATTATGCCACAAATGCCTTAACTTGCACTGAACCTGGAATGTTCCGTTAACTCCTGTTCTAGACTGTTTTGTACTTGTCAGTCAGTGTTAAAACTCTCCTGACCTTATACTGCCGAAACAGACCATCAGAAACAGCCAACAGGTGTGAATCACAAAGCGTTCCACTGCTTAAACTAATCTAGGGCAGCACTGACGTGCGAGTCAGTCTGCGCCGAAAAGCTTCGTTTAAATCTCAAAAGAGCCAATAGAACATCCATCCTTGGAAACCGTGGAGAGCTTTCATAAGAGCCAGTTGTCATGGCAACTGTGTACTAATGGAAGTCATGACAAAGGGATTGCACACGCCGCCCAGGTCTGACAGAGTCAAAGGCAAGCGGCTGTGAATGCATGAGGACAAAAGCCGAGCGAAGATGGTGAAGAGGCTGGTTTTGTGCAAGTCTTGACTGTGTCAAAGGCTGGACGTGTTTGTAACAGTATTGAACGCCCAGTTGTGTACAGAAGGGGTCTATAGTGACAGAAAGGAGACAAGCAGTCTGGGTGCATGAGAGACAGATCAGAGTCTCAGCATCGCAGGGTGTATAAAGGTACGTTCGGTTACGTAAACGTGCCGTGGATGTGAAGGAGGTTTACATAAGTGCTATAGTGCAAAGCTCCATTACAATACTGCATTGTGCCTGACATATCACACCATGTTCTCCCTGCTTATGAGACGCATCCTGTCTGTCTACGTCTTCTGTTGCCTGCAGTAACTCAGATGTCTCTTTCCCAACTGTGCCTGAAGAGTAAGGCTGAGGGGAAACGACTCGTGACTGGCTCAAAGGAGAAAAGAACTCACCTGCAAATCTCTCCCTGGGGTTCAATATGGCACTCTGGTCACCGGATTTTTCTTGCTCCCCACAGCAACGTTTTTCAATCAGAACATGGGGTTATAGACACATACCTTGGTTAAATAAAGGTTAAAAATTTTTCCACTGGTAAAATGGTAAAATACTACTCTCACATCTGAATCGGAAGCTTAAAACACAAGAAAGTGCTTTATAATTTCTATGCAGTGGTTTTTCGTTGCAAGCAGTTTTTCTATGAATATACACTTCGGTGTCCTGTTACTTATTGATCATAAAAGTAATATATATTAACAATTTTTAATTACTTGTGACACTATAGAACAGGGGTGTCTAATCCTTTTCCTGGAGGGTCACTGCAGAGTTTAGCTCCAACCCTAATTAAACACACCTAAACCAGCAAATCAAGGTCTTCAGACTCACTCAAGTGTGTCCGAAATCACATACCGTCTGAGTAGGTACTATATTTGAATATATTTGACATTCATTAAAAAAAAGGCCTCTGGTCTCCTAGCATTAGCCATTACAGTTTTTTGGCTAAAGGATGCAGGCTTGCCTTCCAGTGGCTTTGGTACTACATCCACCATTGTTGTTACTATCATATGATCTACCAGTGTCAATATTTCATACTTTTTGGTTTTCAAATAGGCCTATGAATTTGGGACATAATACTGTTTGGCGTACTGTTTTTTGCATACTATATAGTTGGTAAGTATTCGATTTTGGATGTAGCTACTACAAACTTCTAGGCAAGTGTGTTGGAGCTACAATCTGCAGGACGTTGGCCCTTCAGAAACAGGTTTGGACACCCCTGCTATAGGACAAGCAGTTTGGAAAATGGATGAATGAGTGGATATACATTACCATTAACTAATTTAATTATTAAAAACACATAGGTAACTGTTTAGTATATGGACCAATTCTCACTATTAACTAGTTTTTTATTAGCATGCCTGTTATTAACATATTGGCTGTGTATTAATACTCATAAAGCACATATTCTGCATGACCATATTCTACATCCCTAATCCTACCTAATTAGGATTTTATTGAGGCATAGCGAGATATATAATGAGATTTAATAGCGAGAATTGGACCTCCAATTTTTCTAACTTATATTGCAAGGTAAAATTTGCTATTTCAAGAATTTTAACACAAATTGTAGATATTTACTGAGTTCATCAATTTTAACCATTTAAACAATTTTTAACTGTATTGTGGCATTTTTTAATGTAATTTTTATTTTATTCTGTTGGGATGTTTGTTTAATGTTTATTCCTAGAAAACCACACAAATTAGAGGTTTAAACTGTATAAAAACACCTTGTTTTATGGGTCATTTGTTGAAAAAGAAAAAGTTTTTTGGGGGCCAATTGCGTACCCTATTTGAAAATGCAGTCAAGATGTGATGGATATGGTGTTTGTTCTGACAGTGTATTTTGCGGTCAGATATAAGGTCCTTTGGTTGCATAAACTGCCTTTGGCTAATACACTTCCACACACATCTGTTCTTCCAAGAAAATACCCATAGGGATAATGTGTGGCAACATCAGAAACTCAAGGTCCCAAGAGTTTTACCTTTGTTTCCCCAAGAGAGCCTTATGGTCTGTTGGCAAATATGTTCGGGGACTGAGAAAGACAGAAAGGGAGAGACACCCTGATATCCAATTCAAATCCCTGGAGTTCACATTATTTTACATTTCCACAGAATAACAACACAAATATTGCCATTATATAAACCCTAGTCAGGTTTGGTTTGTTTGAAGTAGATAAACTTGCATGACGTATGTAATGAGGGGAATAAATTAGTGTTGTACAGGATGCTTCTGTTTCAGGAAGCTGCTTTCTGTGCCTTTCAATCCTGTTCATTTATAAGCACGGCTAACTTGAATGGTGGCAGGAAAAGGCCACACTTCTTAAAGAAAGATGAAACAAAAGCACAAATGTGTGACTCACAATAAAGACGCCCACATTGTAAAGAATCTATGGCTGTTATTATCAAATCAAAATGACTCAGCGTCACAGCTCTCTGGGAGGCCCTCCAGGGACAGTGATGAAGAAACATAACAGCCCATCGCTCAATACCTTTCAGCTGCGTTTTTGTGCGATATGCATAATCACTGGTTATAGCATCAGGGTCCTTCGAGAGAAGACAAAGGGAAACTTCGGAAACTGTGACTGCTAAAACAGATCTTTAACCCCCTGCTCAAAAATCTATCATCCCAAAGTGTCAGTTGTGAATGTCTTGCCACCTACTGCTCTTTATTTTTCATCTGACTTCCACAATGAACTATAATCTTAGAAAGAAGGCAATTCTTTTGAAAAAATGACAGGAAGAAGTGTGGGTGTGTGAAATATAGACCTCATATTTTATTGTGAAATATGTTGACAGGTGTATGATAAAGCAGCTGAACATCCATCAACTCAAAAGATGTGTGTGGTTGCAGGTGCCGTTCACCCAGAACGTGTCTTTGCGTTTAAAAACGCAAGATGTGTTACTAATGAATGGAAAAGATTGCAGGGTCTTGACTCAAGGGTGTATATGCATCTGAATATGCATACCCCCTACCATAAAATAGTATGAGAAGAGTAGTATGTCTGAATACACAGTAGGCAAAAAGTACCAGGATGACCCACTACTACGTGAGATTCTGAAGTGTGCATCCAGTGGACACTTGGTTTACTTTTACTATCTCATGAGGCAGCTCCAGTAGTAATGAAAAGATTTATCTTGAACTCTGTCACGGAAGCTAGCTTTAACAACACAAATTGGACAGGCGGTTTGGAAAATGGATGGATGGAGGATCCAGCTGTAGGCGCCATCTTCTGGTGAGACATGAGAATTCATTCGCCACGACCTTCACAGTGTATTATGGGTTTTCTCTAGCCATTGAGTGTTCATCGGTTGTACAGTCGTTAAAACAATGCATTATGGGATTGAATGAGTGATTGCGATAATGTCCACGATAGTTTTGGACACCACTACAAATGACTGTATTTAAGGGTATAGTGGCAATTTTGGACACAGCCAAGGTGTATAGTTTTTTTAATCACCACAAAGTAATTAATCCAAAAGAATCACCCAAAGAGTATGCAATTTCAGACGTAACATGTGGTGCTAATGTGCAGTACAGTGAAAAAGCAGCGAGACATGTTGGAACAGTTAAATGCATGCGTGTACCACATATTTACACCGAGTGTGCCACACATGTCCTGAAAAGTGAAGCAAAAATTGATCTCCATCTGGTGGCTGACTGCCGTCATAAACCCCGCCCTCTCCATATAAAAGAATGGGACGTAAGCCAAACTGTAAAATCTAATTGCACTTCAAATAAATGTTTCCCAAAATGGTTTCCATTATTTTAGGTAGTTCTTATGGTGTTGATGTATGTTCAAGTGTTTGTTTTTCTAATGAGTGTGCTTTCAATCAGTTATTTGATGCTGTAAAATCAGGGTGTGGTGTGATTGTGATCTTGCGATTGGGTCTGCTGGAGATTGGGCGGGACTTTGATACCGCCGCTCCACCACTGCACTGCATGACTCCGCTCCAAGTGACGTCATTGATGCACAATGACAGCGGCCATACTGGGATGTTTGGCTTCATTTTTCTGCAGTGGAAGGAATTGGAGATGTATCATCATCATCGTTTTTTTTTTACAGTCTTTGGTTTACACAGAAAAACAATTCAGACAGAGTGCAATTAAAAATGCACTGTGAGATAAATGTACATAATCAAACTTTCACAAAATTGTAATACTATTTCAAACCAAGCTTTTCTTTGTGTGTGAATCCACCTTTTGACTTATGATGTTTAGTATTTAAAGTGAGGTGAGAAATGCACTAAATTAAACAGTCACAAAATTTGTAATACATTTTCAAACCTATGTTTGTTTTATTTATTTTATTTTTTATCTTGACTAATCTCATTTCAATCAGGCTACCTGGTGTTTAAGTGCTGTGGTTTTCTGGTACTGCCCTGTTGGACAGATGTAAATGGAAGCAGATGAATTGGGGCTCTGAATTGCATAGCCTCCCTCTGCCCTAAATCGCATGCACCCAATTACCAGAGCCACCGGAGCCTGACCTGCAGATTACGAGCAATTGGAAGGACATTTTGTTGTAATATGGAATGAGGGAGGCCAATTTAGTGATATTTTTCAGAAATCCGTCACAGCTAGTGGTGCCATGGTCTGTCTCTCCTTCATTGCTCACCAAATAAGGTTTGCTTTTCTTTAATACAGATGGAAGTGTTTTGTTAAGTATGTTTATGACATGCTGTGGTGTCCGTAAGTCTGAGACCATTAGTCAAAATGCTTTATTTTGCTTCTGTTTTCTCATTTAATGCAAAAATGTTTTACAAAGTATATTATCAGCATAAAAGTGCAAGAATTTCAGAATACTTATTTGCTTTATGGACAAGTTGTGTAAAACCCAATAACCATGTTCTCTAGCATGATTTGAGAATGATTTAAAGAAACATCTAATTGTCTGTACAACTAGACTAGTAGAAAACAGACTTGATGGAGAACCATTGACAAGTTGGTAACCTGCCAGGGGGAATTGCTTGGTAATCTTGTTGTGGTGAGTGACAGAGGAATTAACTTCATACCAGAGACTGGAACATGGTTATGTATGGTTCTCACATAATCTAGTTATAGGACTGAATCACAGGGGTTTATTAGATTTATGATAAATACATTACTTTCTCTTCCATCTACCTTTCACTTTCTATCACTCTGTCTCATTATATGTATAAATGACCTAATTTTGTGGAATGTTCTGATGGAGCCAAAGCTTGCTGAGCATTTGTTGGGGTTCTTTTAGTAGCCAACCTCCTTCTTTCCGCTTTTTTTTGCCCTGCAGCTATGGCTACAGACAGAGCACACACTGAATAAAGATGTTCCCTCATGCCTGCAGATGGGCTATGATGCACTTCTGAGAAGAGCATATGCTTTGCCTTTGCAGAAGTCTGTAGCTCCAGGATTGCAGCAACTCACAAGTAGCAATATATTTTTTGAAGGTAATATATCAATAGAATTCATAAAATGGCTTTTAGTTTTTGTCAAGCATTACCTTTTCATATGACTTATATTTTATCTTTCACATATGTTTTGTACAGTTCTTAAATTCCAGCAAACATGTTTAATATACAGGAACGCTGTCATCCCAAGATAAGTTGCACATATGTTCCATGATCATTTAAACTGAAGAACTATCACACTGATTTGCATCTATTAAAAAAACAAATCCACCAATTATTGACTGTATTTACTCTCTTTTGCGCTCTTTTTTTTTTTTTTTACTGAAATCTAATAAAGTACAATAGAACAAACAGTTGAAGTAGTTTCAGAACTACAATAATAGAAATAAAAAAAAACTGGGGGTCCGCTAATAATTATGGAAATAAATTTAAAGATTTGCATATAGAATCTTTATGGCTTTCTTGTTATATGAAAAAAGATTAGTCTTGTTATATATTTCAATCTCTTGTTTAAGGATCAAAACAGAGTTTGGTTTACTTTTATTTATATGATATGTAGTGAAAAGTACAATTAAAATATTAGAATATAACATTCTTTTGTTTTATTTCAGTATATTTCTATGCATGACGGAAGGACATATGATGAAAACCTGAAATTTCCAGCCAAACTAAACCTGGTTGCTAAAAAACAAATCATTATTGTTAGCATATCGAATCAGCATAAAGAAAGAACACAGTTTTATGTACTGGTTCAGTAATAGAATTTAGTTCATTTTTAACTGAAGTAACTTCCATTGTGCACTTTTAAAAGCAATTATCTTTACAATTCTCATTTTATTTGGAACACCTTAATTCAGTTCATTGTCATCTGGGGATCATGCCTTATTTCTGTCATGATAATAACGAGGAAGCAAGTATGCGAGTGAACAGTCTCTTTATTGAGTAATCCAAGAAAACGGCAGAAATACGAAGGCGATGAGTGGCGCAGGGACCTTGATGGACAGCACTGGTGAACGGTGGTGAGGAGATGAATCCGCTGGTGAAGAGTGAAGAATGCCAGACATCGAACGAAGAACATAAACTCACGAACACCAGACAGCCGCAAGGATCAGGAACGTCAACGGGACACAGGAAACAAGAGACAGCACGCGAAGACATCAACAACGATCTGACAATGGAGAGGAGAAACTGGTGAGTATTTGAAGGTGTGTTGATGAGCTGCAGCTGGCGCCGCCAACGACTGTCAGCTGTCGCTGATCAGCGGTAAAGACTAGGTCACGCCCACACACAACTACACACACACACACACATCAACAATAACACAAGACAAGAAGGAAACAATGAATAGTGAACCGTGACAGTTTCCTCCTGCTTAGTAATAGAATGTTCATGATTATTTTAAGCCGCCTACCTCCTTTTTAAAAGCATATTATAACTTGGTATACTGTGATTAATATAAAAACAGGAAACCCTTTGAAAGAATGATGCCTCTCAACAACTGTCAACAAGAAATATTTATTTAGCCCCGCCTTCCTCGTAAATCTATTTCAAATCGTTTGTCATTATCTGCAGTTAATCTGGTTGTGCCTTTTGCGATGCTTTGTATTTGCGTGTACCACCATATATTATTTTCAGCTGAGATAAATGTGGGCCATTTGGCACCGTATTGATTTGGTGATTAAGGTAATGAAAATAAATGGCTCTGTTGGTGCACAAAAGACTATTTCTCACAGATTTACTGAGAGTCTGCAAAGTAGAAGCCATTTTGTTTAGACAATGTTTGGATGAGTCATTAAAGTTGGAGGCACCAATTTCAGCGCCGAGTACAAGCTGCCATTCTTCTTTTTTATTGCATCTTCATGGCTGGGTTAACTATAATAATCTTAAATCATAAGGTTTACAAAGGGGAGTCTAGACATTTTTCATCAACATTCCCACAGATCAATGACGAGAGGGTCAGTGGCAATTACATATTGTACTGCGAAAGGACAGACGTTGAATTTACCAATTACTCTGTGAGCAATTTCAGTGGAATGAAAACACTATGTTGGGTTTTTATTTAGCTTGGGAATGAGCAACAACCAAAAGTGGTACAGAAAGTACTTTTTGGTGTTGATGCAGAGCTATACACACACGTGTTTGCATGCTCTCATGAGCACCTTACAGGCAGTATTCCTGCTACAAATCTGCACACTGACTTTCTTTCCAACCGTGCTTTGAGAGGATCAACTTTGATGGTATAAATGGACTGCGGTGAAATAACTGAGTCATGCTGAAAGCTGCGGAAAAGGCTTCTCGGAAATATTTTCAGAGGCATAGATTAAGTGGAGCCATTTTGATCTCGCTTCCCGAACAGTATGCTCCCAGTGAGATATGAATAAAGGAGGAGGAACAATCAGAATGTTGCATTTAATTTGTCATCTGCACGCTTGTGGGTGAGACTGAACTCTTAGAGAATGAAGCACAAGCGTATCTGAGCTAACTAATTTCTTTTCAAAAATATTCATGCTTCTGGTGTATAAATTTGATTTGCATTTGATAAGGACAAAATATCCGTTTGATTGGAGATAAACAGATGGATTGAAAACTTTTGAATGGGATGAGATCTCAGAAAATCATGAAAAAATATTTAGATTGGACTGTAACATGTAAACCCCATCATGCTATATTGTGGGATATTAAGTAGTGTAAGTAGTTGCGGTTCAGTCAAAGTCATCATTATTGTGATTAGTGTTCCCGGTGAAGTCGCAGTATACAGTTGTCCATTTTAATTTTAATGAATTATAGATCAACTATAAATATTACTATGAAAGTAAGAAAACTTATAGACAAGAATGTACTGTAAATCTGCACTCACAGTGACCTTCTTCAGATGATATGTATCTAAAAACTCAAAAACTATTCAGAATATTGAGAAGAAGTATGAAAACAACCGTCTTTAGCCCACGGCAACCACTGAGATATGCCATCTTATATTTATAAATGGAAGGAAGGATTGAGTCTGAAAGAATAGGACTGACTCCAACAAAAACATGACTAAATATAAACCAAAATGAGGCTGGCTTTTAAATATTTTAAAATATTTTGCCAATGTGATGGGATTTGATTTTGTTTGCATTCTTGAACACCCTTCTTTGTCCAGGTAGCCACTTTCTGGCTATAATGATGTATAAATTTGTCACTTAATGCAATTTCATCAGAATAGTTTTCCTAAAAACAGCTAAATAAGTGAAATTGTTACTTAAAATGTTCCTAGACTCTCAAGTGGCAAAATGCAGCTCTCACTATCTCTCATTATACATTCAGTATATTAAGCAGCTCTGAAGTTTTCATACTCTGTTCTCTTAACACCCAATGACAGCTGCAAAAGTGTGAAATGTCACACGGTCAGGTTTGTGTTGTGCCTAAGAGGCTGTTCATTTCTCTTTCTGTTATCTCTCTCAAGGGAAAAAAGCACAAAACACTGCCTTACTGCTTAAATCGGCAAAACATTTCCCACAGCTCCTCGTCACCAATTCTGCTTTGGTTGCGTGGTGCTTGCGAACACAACAAAATAGTGGTGAGTTCAGAATGTGAAATTTGACAACAGACACAAAACCTGAATAGTAATTGCAAATTCTTCCAAAACGTTTGTCTCTACCTGCCTTGTCATAAAAGTTGTCAGATAATCTGAAGGGTGAGGAGCAACCGTTGAAGCTTTCAGAAGCCTCGTCTCTCCCAGTTTCCAGCAGGTTCTCCTTGTTCTGTCAGAAGAGAAACTGTAATGTTTCAGTGTTGAAATGTCTGAGTTCCTCATAATTTGCAACCTTTACACATTTTTGTTGTGGTCTCAATATTCTATTCAGTCATGATCCATAATATATGGATTCGCTATTAATGATCAAATTAATGAAATGATCTCATATTTGATAAAAGACTGTGGGAAAGATGCTGGAGTTCAGCATTCAAAAAGAGAAACCTTGTGAAACAGAAAAACTGATCATTTCAAAATTGTTTGGTGTATTTTGCACAGCATCTGGTTTTGCAGGCTTAGCATATAGGGCTACAGTTGTACAAATATAAAGGTTTTTTTTTTAAATGTCAACTGACAATGTACATTAAGCACTCGTATAACATATATGACATGCTTTTGACATGTTTGACAAGTATGACAAAAATAACTTCTCAGCAGGGTGTTTTGTGGCTGCATTTCTGATGTAACAGCATAAATCTAATGTTTGTATTAAACCATTGCTGTCTTTTTGATTCCTCCATTGTTCTAAGGTCACGTGTAGGGCATCAGCCCCTGTAGAGTAGAAATAATCCATGACGGCAAATGTCCTTGTGCTTCCTCTTCGTTCAGTCACGCATGTCTTGCGTGTGCATTAACCGCACATTGTCTTCATGAAGACGGTTCAAGACCGAGAAATAGATCCCAGTGGGACTTTCTGATCATAAATGTGGGCTGTGGTCCCATCATGCCTGTCTATTTTATGCTCTGTTATATTTGTATCAACTAGATATAATTTCTCAGTGGTGTCATTGACTTTGTATTACTTGGTTTTATTTCAGTGTGGGCTCAAGAGCTGGTGATGGTATAGGAAAGATGATAAAGACTGGAAGTTATGGCTGTGTATTTCAGCAATGAGGGGTTGGTGTGTGCCTCTCTTTTTTCGCAATGTATTGGTGCAGTGCACATGGTTTATTGGAGTATAGACATATCAGTCATATAATATGATTAATATTATATTTAATATAAATAACATGTCAATTATTATGATTATATTTTAAATATATTTTATTTTAATTAAATTAAGTGAATATTAAAGTGAATATGGTTTACTACAGTATGGATAGATAAAATCATTAATATATATTTAAAATTGTATTTAATATTAATAATGTAACAATTACTTATATGATTATACATTTTAAAATATTTCATTTTAATTTAAAAATGCGTATTTTTTTATATATCATTAAAGTGAATATGTTTTTTTATCACACCATAGATCACACCATTAATATGTATTAAATATTATATTTAATATCAATGATGGAATAACAATTATTAATATGACAATACATGTTAATATATTTGTAATTTTTTTAACATTTTTTTATTTTATATTATCTTTTTGAAAGTTTTTAATAATTTTTGTGTATCATTAAATAAATATAGAATTGCTTTGTTTTGTCTGATTTTGTTCTAGTAATGTAGCCTTAATAAACAGTTGTGATGATTTCAAGACTTTTGTCATCATCTGCTGGTGTAAGTATGGGTATTAATTAATAAAAATGCCAATTTATATTAATATATTCATTTGAATAACAGTTATATATATATATATATATATATATATATATATATATACTGTACATACATTTGTTTTAATTATTTAATTTTTTATTTAATTTATATTGTTAAAATATTAAAACATATGACTATATATGTTCTAATATTACATATATATTATGTTTTAAAACATATTTATAGAATATTTACATTTTTCATATTTTAAAATATAAAAAAATATTAGAAATATTTATTACAGTTAAATAAATTCTATTGCAGCAATTCTATTGCATGTATTGTGATCACCAGTCAAGATTTAATTACAGTTTCTAGACACTGTAAAAAAAAGAGCAAATAAATATGTGAAAAATAAATAAAGAAAAATGGGGAAAGGGAAAATGTACTGGTAGATTAGAAATTCCTTCATATTGGAACATTGTGCCCTATTTTTATGGATTTTTTTTTTACAGTGTAGCTGAGTGAAGATTTAGTTTAGACGAACAGTGTCCACCTTTTAGTTGCCTTCAGATTCTCTTGTAGTTATCATACATACCTATTTCCCTCACTGAAGTGTGGGCTGAAACAAACCTAGAAGCCAAGATGATGACCTAGAAACGACTGTCTGTGATTTCATTTGGGACTGGAATATTTAGGTGCAGGTTTCACTGGAGCTATTTTTCCTTATGCACCCCAGAAAAGTGCTTTTAAATGTTCTGACACACGAGTTCTCCAGCGCCGAAGCTGCTACAGATGTTGCAGGGCTCGGGTCCTCAGAGGAAGCAGCCTACTATCACATTCCAGGCAGGCGGCTGGTGAACAGAAGCTCTGTAAGGGCAGCGTGTGGCCCTGAGGTAGAGCAGAGGATCACAGAGCTACTGCTGTTCATACTGCTCAGTAAATAGAGCATGACTGGCTTTCTGGACAGAAGTCAACGTAGAAACACAATAAGTGGCTTATAAACATCAAAAATTAAAATGTCTGCAGCTGGGAAAGTCAGAGAGGGATGTCATGAGATTAAGTGAGTCTTGTGTTTACTGCCTCGCTCTAAACAGCCCGTATCATCCTCATGACTGAGCAGAATGCGTTATTTGCTTTGTTGTGCTGATCAAAGAAGTGCCAACTTACCCATTCCATACATTGCTTCTGGTTTCCAGTGACTGTAATATCTCTGCAGAGCAGGACCTGGTGCAAATCGACACATTAGAATTGTAAATTCAACTCTTCCCTATGTATTAATGACAGCACCTAGTGTGGATTAACTTTCACATTTCTCTTCTCCATGTGAAATGACAAGTGCTGCAAAACGCAGGGAAAGAGAGAGAAATAAACAGAGGCAGGCCTGTCGCCGCTACTCCTGAAATATATATGTGAGTCACGTCCCTGTGCATAAATATTAAGCACTATGTGTCATAACGTGTATGGTACACACTGTTTTCCACATGTCCTTGAGCAGAATTACACCTTTTATGTTACAAATTTTATGCTTAATATATTTAATACTTAATATACAGCGCCTTGCAAAAGTATTCATACCCCTTCATTTTTTTCACATTTTATGTTGCAGCTAGGGTTGCCAACTTTAAAAAATGAAAATACGGGTCAATTGCATCCTGAGAGGGGGGGGGGGGGTTGCGTGTGTGTGTATGTGTGTGTGTGTGTGTGTGTCATTTAAGTTTTTTTGCTTTGCCATTAGGGTGTATGCAGTGTCGATTGATGTAGGGAAAAAAGTAATTTAAAGAAGTTTAACATAAGGCAGCAACATAACAAAATGTGAAAAAAATGAAGGGGAATGAATACTTTTGCAAGGAACTGTATATATAAGAATCAAATATCTGTTATATTTGGTCCACTCCACATTGTTGGCACCACGGTAGAAGATTCTATGGAATTTGCAGTTGGGATATACTTTATTTCTGTGAAGGACTTTAATATTCTTGAGAAGTATCTCAACGACCAGTGCCTCTATTTGTATTCATAGTCTCACAGCTTGACAAAGATTTCATTTTTGGGAGGGAAATCAGCCATGTTCAAATCTGCAGGCCTCTGTTGTCTTTGATTGATCTTTGCAATCCCTGAATGAACCTGCTGTCTGTTTCCTCATTCCTTTTGTTCCTTCACAAACTATTTACTTAGCACCAGTTCTCAGACTCATCTGAAATCCCCCTCTGATAGCTTATTCCCGTCCTAATGTATTCTTCAATAGTAATGCAAATCACTCCATTCCCAGTATTGGGAGATGAGAATTATTCATTGGCTTTCAAAGACAGAGGAGATGAGTGCTTTTTTTACTCACAATTCCTTTCTTTAGAACTACAGTGTGAGACTATTTAATTTCTCACGCTTTAGATTGCATTTCTGTTTGCTGCATTGATTTTAGTCAACCTGCCCTACCGGAACTCTGTAGTCTAATTGTCACTTAAATTTGGGAGTTTACATTTAATAAAAGTTATGTAAAAAAAATGAGCAAATCTGGCTTGCTGACTGCAATACAGCTACACACAATTTCCCCAGACAGGTAAGAGTAAAAAAAAATGTTGTTTCAACTCGAAAAAGTAAGTGTTCATGCTGCCTTAAAAATTTGAATGAACACTTACTTTTTATATTTAAAATTGTATTTTAAATTTTTTTTTTTTTTTTAAATAATCCCCGTGTTTTAACTTAGATTTGTAGTTATTTTTTTTTTTTTTAATTTAAGGGAATAATTCACCAAAAAAAATGAACATTTTCTGAAAATGTATTATTCACCCTCAGGTCATATAAGATGTAGATGAGTTTGTTTCTTCGTTGGGACAGATTTGGTGAACTCATTCACTGCAGAGGATCTTTTGGTGAGCAAGTGATGTAATGCTATCCCAGCAGGCACACAATGTCATGAGACGTTAATATTTGGTTACATTTTTGCAATGTCGGGTGAGCAAAATTCAATGCCAATTCAAAGTCTTATGTCAATGTTCATTTGATGTTCAGTACCGACATCATCTGACGTTGATATTTGTTGTTTTTAGGTTGTGTAACCAAAATCCAACGTTAAGTCAACGTCAAACTGGCGTCAAATACTGACGTCAACCCGATATTCATTCTCAACCAAAATGCAACGTCTGTCCAATGTCATGTCCAACGTCAACCTGACGTTATATTGACGTCCTGTGCCTGCTGGGATATTTCTCCAAATCTGTTATGATGAAGAAACAAACTCATCTATATCTTAGATGGCTTGAGGGTGAGTACATTTTCAGAAAATTTCATTTTCGGGTGAACTATTCCTTAAAAAGAAACAAAATTTTTAAGCAAGAATGACCTACAAATGATATTTATGCAGACATAAATTATAATTACTTTTGTGTTTAATTATTTAAATATTAATTATATTTCATTTTAATTTAAAAATGTGTATTTTTATATATCATTGAAGTGAATATGTTTTTTTGTTGAGTATGGATCAAACCATATATATTTAATGTTATAATTAATATCAATAATTAAATAGCAATTATTATTTTGATAATACATGTTAATATATTTTCATTGTTCACTTTTTCAATTTAAAAGTTTCTAATATTTTTTTTATATATCATTAAAAGAAATATAGAATTGCTTTGGTCTGATTTCTTTGTAGTAATGTAGCCTATGAAGACAGTGGTTATGATTTCAAGACCTTGGTCATTGTTTTCTGGAGTAAGTATGGGTATTAATGAATAAAATGTCAATTAATATTCATATTAATATATTACATTTGAAGAATATACATTTATATTTTAATTATTTTAAAATATTTTATTATTTTATTTATATTGTAAAAATATTGAAACGTGAATATACGTTTTAATATTATATATTACGTTTTAAATTTTTTTTTTAATATATATTTCTTCAAAATGCTGTTGAAGTTTTTAATAATGCATTAATTTTTAAGCAGGAATTACCTAAAAAGCAAATTTATAGAGACATTAGAGAATATTAATAAATTATAATTACTTTTGTTTTTAATGGTTAAAATATGAATTTATAGAGATATATTATTTATAGCAAAAAATAAAATCTGTTTCATCAAAAAAATTTCAGTGGCTGGCTGTATTTTACATAAAGTGTAATTAGTCAAAAAGTAATTATTTAATTATGTGCTTCATTGTTTTCATTTAGAATAAATTTGGACAACTTCCTATTGTGTGGAATACCAACTCTAACTTACTAACTCTACTTTCTTTCATTACAATTTAAGTTCCAATAATATCCCGTGGTATGAGTCCAGTGCAATTCAAATTCCAACACTTTAATTTAAAGGGTGCTGCTGCTTCTTAAAATGTGAATTTAACTCAATCTACTGCTAAAAATAAAGATGGAGAGGCTGGAAAAAATGATAAATTAGGTGACGCAAACAACTCTGATTTAGAGACAATCCTCCCAAACTTTCACAAAAAACTGTATCAACTTTCATCTCTGTGATATTATAATGGATAATATAAGAAAGAAAAAATCACAGCACCAGGCCCTATTAGTGGAGTTCTTCTCATTGAAGGTCATGTTCTCTGAAGTAGGCGTGGAGAGCTGCACCAGTCACTGCACTTTCCATATAGAAATGAGTGACAGATCTCTACATCTGATTGCATGCTGCACCTGGGAAAGAGCGCTTCAAATTACCACCTGCACTTCTGTCACCCAGCGAAACAATTGAAAGCGAGAGCCCTGTCCACCCACTGTTTGGCTGTTTTAGCTGCATAACTAAAGCACAGACCATTGATCTGAGTTTTAATGCATGGTTTCATAGACAGCGAGTGAGTAAACTCAGCCACCGCTGCCCTGCCATGTCCCGAGACCACAGCTGGAATGCAATTTACATTTGTACGTACAGCCTGAATCCGAAACTCTACAAATGTGCCCCCCCAGTTAAACTCATGTTGACCATAATTAGCCCCTCCGTGTGTTGTCATGGTGATGGTCAGCTGTGATTAGCAGGGACAGATTTAATTACAGGAAGGCTTGAAAAGACGACAGTGGAGTCTGGGATTGACTCATGTGATGTTTCTCTGAGCCAGAGGGCAGGGGTTTTACCTAATGAGCCAATGAGTTAAGGACACATGGAGCCTCTGGGCAGACAGCGCTCGGACCGCTGTGACCTGTGACAAATGCCTCGGCTTGGAAATGGAGTTAAAAGTCACAGAAAAGATGAGAAGTGATAAAAAAAGGCCAGTTCATTTGTATGTAAAGCCACCATATATGCCAGGGGTGTAAACAGTGCAGCAGAATCAACCAACATTTCTTCTGTTTCATGGCATTAAAAATCCTGGGGAAATTGTAGATTCATAAGCTACAAGCTATTCGTCATTTAAAGTAGTTAAACTGCTCTTTTAAGTAGTTAGCTACACTGGAGGCCACTGACAAAAGCAACTAAACACACTGAAGCTATTTCAGGGAGAAATGTCTTTTTACATGATATACTCTTTTGTACTATTATTTTATTTATTAGTATTTTTAATTTGTTTTTATTTTTATATTTTCAGTTTTCATTTTCATTTTGATTAATTTCTTTTATTTTTATTTATTTTTAATTAAAGTTTTAGTAAAACTTAAAGCATTTATTATTTTATATTTATATATTAATGTGATTTTATTTGAATTTATTTTAGTTTATAACATTTATAATTTTCATTTACTTTTTAGGCTAAGTTTTTCATTCACTATCCACAGTATGTTCAAAAGTTCAGTTTTATTTCAATTATCAAAGACGATTTTTGATAGTTTTAGTTTTAGTTAACAATAAAACTCTGAAATTATTTCAGGGAGAAATATCTTTTTCGATGCTATACTCCATTGTAATCAGAACTGTGTTTAGTTTTATTGATACACTATTATATTATTTATTAATGTTTTAAAATTCGTTTTTATTTTTATATTTTTTATTTAAATTATAGTTTAATTGATTTAATTTAATTTATTTTTTATTTAGAGTTTTAGTAAAACTTAAAGCATTTATATTATGTTTCTATTTCTAAATTAATGCAATATTATTTTAGCTTTAGCAATTTAATGTATAACATTTATAATTTTCATTTACCTTTTTTTATACTAAGTTCTTCATTTAATATCTATATTCAAAAGTTCAGCTTTATTTCAATGACCAAATACGATTTTTGGTAGCTTTAGTTTTAGTTAACAATAAAAATGATAAACACAATATTAAACTTGAACAAAAAGATTTACACTAAATACAACTGGTAAAACTATACTTGAAACCATAAACAGCAGCTTTTATCCCCAAAGACAGGACTTCAAACAGATTTCAGTGTATCCATAAATCAATATTTGTTTATTTCATTAAAGTTTATTTAAACCATCTGAGCAAATAAATTCACTAAAATTAGTAATGATAACAATAAATATAAAGATATGCAAATAATAAAAATATATTAACATTAGTTATTAATCTAATTATTAGTATCCTGTTACTAGAACGTTTTTTAAAGCAGCTGAGATATTGTTGCACTATTGAAAAATAAGTTAGTAGTGTTGCACTGCTTTGTAGTGTTCCATTTAGAGAGAAAAAAAATGCTGTTTATAATTGTGTTACATTATGAGAAATGATTTGCAGTCCGAATCCCAAGTTTGGATCTGGACAGGTGACCTCTGATATATGTATAGTTCAGGCCCACAGGAATCTACAGTACAGCAGACCATACTGTGCAGGTGGATTCCCAATGGCTCACAGCTGTCATTCTGTTTAAATTGCCCTCATAGATTCTGCATAGTTTGTATTAATAGTTAATGAATGTCACCTAACATACGAAGCTTTCACATTCCTCACTGTTCTAAGCACCGCCTTTATGGCTTGACAGGCATGATTAATGGCTGCTACAGTCACACGACTGAAACGGCACAGATAAAGCAGCCGTCAGTCTTCCTCCTTGCCTGAGCTTCGAAAAGCGTCTCTGAATTAGAAGCACGCTTTGAATTTCAGTGAGGGGAGAGGAAATCGTTTGTGCCCTCAATTAAGTCCTAAATGAGTTCTTAAGGAGCCATTTGCAAAATCTCTATGAAGTTTTTAATAGATGCTTTAAAGGAACGGATGTGCCTTTGCTGCCCTCAATTATGAATAGGTGACAAACATGAAGATTGAATGTGACTATGACTACATTAGCTTTGATGTCCTCTGTGAATGACCTATGATCTACTGTCACTGATCCTCACAAATGTCAGCTTACGTAAATGCCTGCCAGAGAGGGTTTATTTATATCCAGATCAATACTGTGTTATAGACGACCTCAAGTGGGAGTGGGACTTGTGAAGAAAATATCTGTCAAATGTGACTAGTGTGTCTTGTTGACTGTGACCGGAGCCAGGAATGCAAACTGAAATCCCACTTTGCCGACAAACTTACCTTTTTAAAATGGTATCATTAGAAAAAAAATATTATTGTGCTGTTGTGGTGTCGTGGTCAGAAGTGGTGAATGGAAGGTTGCTGCTTTGATCCCCATAAAAATTGGTTACCTATGTGCCCTTGAGCAAGGTGGTTCCAGAGGGACTGTCCTGTCGTGGCAATATTATGTGGCGACATCTTGTGAAATACACAGAGACTTGCTGGTCATGTGATGTTAAATTAGGATTCTATTCTATTCTATTCTATTCTATTCTATTCTATTCGATTCTATTCTACAGGGATGTGTGCAATTTAGAACTGAATCGAGAATGCCTTATAAATTACAGTTCATGAATTTGAATTGATGTAGCAAACAGGATGCAGAATTGCAATTCAAATTTGAATGTAAGAAAGTATCGAATTAAAATAAATGGAAATGCAAAAATCATTCATATTGCTTTCATTTTGACTTGACATTCTTGTTTGAAAATTTTGAAAAAAAGTAAGAAAGTTCACAGGCGTCACTAGATGGATGGACGGATGGACAGAGAGAGAGAGAGAGAGAGAGAGAGACAGACAGACAGACAGAGAGAGAGAGAGACAGACAGACAGACAGAGAGAGAGACAGACAGACAGAGAGACAGACAGACAGACAGACAGAGAGACAGACAGACAGACAGAGAGAGAGACACAGACAGACAGACAGACAGAGAGACAGACAGACAGACAGAGAGAGAGACACAGACAGACAGACAGAGAGACAGACAGACAGACAGAGAGAGAGACAGACAGACAGACAGACAGACAGAGAGAGACACAGACAGACAGACAGAGAGACAGACAGACAGACAGACAGAGAGAGAGACACAGACAGACAGACAGAGAGACAGACAGACAGACAGACAGAGAGAGAGAGAGAGAGACAGACAGACAGAGAGACAGACAGACAGACAGAGAGAGAGACAGACAGACAGACAGACAGAGAGACAGACAGACAGAGAGAGAGACAGACAGACAGACAGAGAGAGAGACAGACAGACAGACAGAGAGACAGACAGACAGACAGACAGACAGACAGACAGAGAGAGAGAGACAACGTACATCCGACCACATCTATTCTCTCCACACTCTAATTAACAAAAACCTAAAGGGCAAGCAAAGAAAAATATTTACATGTTTTGTTGATTTTAAAAAAGCTTTCGACTCTATTTGGCATGATGGTTTACTATACAAATTATTACAAATTGGCATTGGTGGAAAAACATTTGATGTTATTCAATCCATGTATAAAAACAGTAAATGTGCGGTCAAAATTGGGAATGTCAGGACTGCGTTCTTCCAGCAGGGTCGTGGAGTGAGGCAGGGATGCAGTCTGAGCCCAACCCTGTTTAACATCTACATCAACGAGCTGGCAGAAGCTCTGGACCGCTCCGGCAGCATCCCGGGCCTCGCTCTGCACGACTCTGAGGTCAAATGCCTGCTGTACGCGGACGACCTGGTTCTGCTGTCCCCCACAGCCGAGGGTCTCCAGAACAGCCTGGCCCTGCTGGAACAGTACTGTGAGGAATGGGCTCTGACGCTCAACCTGGACAAAACCAGAGTCATGGTGTTCCAGAAGAAGGCCAGGTCTCAGGGAAGCAGATACCAGTTCAGTTACGGAGGAGAAGTCCTCCAGCACAGCAGCAGCTACACTTACCTGGGCATCCAGATCTCTGCATCAGGGGGCTTCAGTCTGGCTCTGAAGGCCTTGAAGGAGAAGGCCCGGAGGGCATTTTATGCCATCAAATCACGGTTTGGCCAATTAAAATTACCAATTAAAACATGGATCAAATTATATCACGCAATCATTAAACAAATTCTACTGTATGGGAGTGAAATTTGGGGACCAGTAATAAATTTTAAAAATTGGGACAAAAGTTTAATAGAAAAATTACAACTAGAAATTATTAAAAACATTTTAGGGGTCCATAGAGGTACGTCCAATGATGCCTGCAGAGCTGAATTAGGCTTATATCCACTGAAGTTTGAGATCCAGAAGAGATGTGTTCAGTTCTGGCATCACCTCCATCAATCCGATCCCGATTCAGTCCAATATAAAGCCCTCCTCGCCAATGAAACCTCAGCAGAATCTCATCCTCTAAACACACTCGCTCTTCAGCTAGTCCATCAAACCCAGCTCCTCACCGACTACAGCTTCAACCCCAAAAACATTATTAAAGAAATTGACAAAAATCTAAAAGACACTCATGATGAATCCCTAAAAATACACTTTGACCTTCAAAATAAACTCCAGTGCTACTCAACCCTAAACAGAACCACTAAATTTGCCAATTATTTATTAATTAAACCATTTAAAGAAAGACAGATCCTCTCCAAATACAGATTAAGTGACCATGATTTAGAAATAGAGAGAGGAAGACATAGACACACATGGACAGAGCGAGAGCAAAGGATCTGTAGACACTGTGATCTACAGCAAATAGAGGACGAGAAACACTTTCTGCTGATCTGCCCTAAATATCACAAGGTGAGGGAAACATTCCTCCCCAGATTTGAAGCCCTGATCCCATCATTTACTGAACTTACTGACACTGAGAAAATGCCCTTCTTACTGGGAGAAGATGATAACACAGCTGCACTAGCTGCTAAATATGTATTAACCATTCACAATGTTAGATGTTAAACATGATTAATGTGAAACTGACTTACTTTATCTCTTCATTTATTTAGATGGATTTAGATGGATTTTATTTATCATTATTATTTATGTTGTTATTTATGTTGTTGTTGGTATATATATGTTAATGCTTTGGCAACATTGTGTTACACAGTCATGCTAATAAAGCTGAATTGAATTGAATTGACAGACAGACAGACAGAGAGACAGACAGACAGACAGAGAGAGAGACAGACAGAGAGAGAGAGAGACAGACAGACAGAGAGACAGACAGACAGACAGAGAGAGAGACAGACAGACAGAGAGACAGAGACAGACAGAAAGACGGACGGACGGACGGACAGATGGATGAACAGATGGATAGATGGACAGATAGATTTGAATCGCCACCTGTTTAAATATGTTTTTAGTTTCATTTCATCAATTTTGATAAATTAAGATTTGTGGTCCAGGGTGTACAATTCAGTAAATTTCTCTTCCTGTCATTCAAATTCAAATTCCATTTCAGCTTCCTGTGGGGTGTGAATAATTCAAATAAAATTCACTCTATGTGAATTATAAAGGATCTGAATCTTTACTTCTCAATTCTATACAACCTTGCAATTCTCTGCCTTGTATCAACTCCAGCTCCGAGAAGAGCAGTGTGGTGGTATCAGAAGTGTGTTATCGGCTTCCTGACACAAAGAGCCTTTTTTATGTGTGGAATAACTGCAGCGTGCAACTCCGCTACTTTATGTTATGGACTGCTAAAGCTCCTTTGAACACACTATTACCACCTGCTGCCAAGTCTGTGTACTCAACTCCACAGTCTGACCGCTGTAGGAGTGAGCTGCATCTGCGTCTATCCATTCAAACATCTTCAAACAGGCCTGAATGTGAACGCCTTCTCGACTCGGCTCAATTATTGGGTTGCAGCTGGTGCTGTTGGTGACGGCTGTTTAAATCAATGACCACTGAAGCGCTATCCACACTCTCTGCTCAGACGCTTATTATTCACTCGTTTAGATGCAGCACTGTTTTTTCCTTTTGGCACAATCCAGCAAGCTTTCTGAATATCTTCATTCCTATTTGTGTGACAGAACATCTTTGACAGTGATGTCTTATCTGGCTGAGGCAGAGCTGCTGCATTTCAAACCCTAAACGCTAACGTTTATTTCATCTCGGACTCGACTATGATGCTCTTTCCTTGCATTTTCCTGCTTTTCTTCTTGTCATTATAGCAGCATTCTGGATGGGCACACTACAAAGGCTTATAGGAAGAGGCTAAAGGTAGCAAAAGACTAAAAAACATGATACAAGCAATAATAGAGAAAAGGAAAAGAGGGATTTTTGTATCAGCAGGACATTTCTGTGTGCGTGTGTGTTAATGGAGTGAGTGGGTGGACAAATGAGTTTTCAGTCATTCTTTAAGTGGCAAGTTTGAGAAGCATATTATAACATTAGACAAAGGAAGGTGAAGGAAGGCATTATTAAAATTGGATTATTAATTTGTGATAATGATTGCCTGACTGTACATTTAGGTGATAGTTCAATTAAAAATGAAAATTCTGTCATCATTTACTCTCATGTCGTTCCAAACCTGTATGACTTTCTTCCTTCTTTGGAACATAAGGAACATTTGGACAATATATAATACAGAGACATTTTCTTAAAATGTTTCTGCGATCTACAGAAGATAAAAAGTCATACTGTTTTGGAATGACAAGAGGTTGGGCAAATTATGAATTTACACTTTTTGGAGAACAATCATTTAAATTATGTATCATAATACAAGTAAATAACTCTTCACCTGCAAAGTATTTTAGGCCTGACAGTAGAAAAGATATTCAATACATTTTAGACTGAAGGCACACTGAAGGCTTTTTGGGGAAAACACATCATTCCTGTGCAGTTTTAAGGAAAAACTCCCATCTACATGTAGCCAGTGAATTCCCAAGAGGCTTTTGTGATAAATCAATGAGACCAAAGGATAAAACTCTTTAAACAGAAGTAGACCTGTTCTGTAAGTCTATGATTGATCTGTTCTTGTGTTGTTGTGGCCTTTGACCTTTCCTAATATGGAACACAAATAAGTGGGTTGTAATCAGTGTTGCCAAGTCTGTGGTTGCCAAGGGTTTGTTTTTCATGTCTGCGGTTTGAAGTAACCCTAATAATGTGATATATATCTTCTGTATGCGAATTTTACCAGGAGAACCCCACCAAAAAACATGTACTTTACCCTCTGGAACGCGATTTTTACCGGGGACCCCATCGAGATGAGCTTGGTTACTTTGGAAATGTAGCAGGTTACAGATTACGAGTTACCCTAAAATGTAATAACTATTTCAATTACTTTATTAAAGTAATGTAACTGATTACATTTGATTGCTTTTTGATTACTTTTCAAAATTTTTAACTGTTAATCATTTTCAAACATTACAACCTTACAGTAGTACTCAACACTGATTACTGTGAGACTTTCAAAATTCTCCATCACTTGAATTAAGATTATAAAAAAAATTATTTTAAAGCACACCCACCACAACATCAGTCTTTAGCACCACTTTTTACTTTGAGATCGTTCTGAGGTTAAATACAGATTTAAAAGCATAATAAGTATCATAGTTTATTAGCTATGATACTGTTTTTGAAATCAGATCTTTGCATAGCTATGACTGGAAACACTGGCATCTAACAATTCCTTGGGGGAAAAAATAGTTAATTTAAACAATAAAGCATATACATAAGCCTAAATAGGAAATAAAACAGTTATCAAATAAGCATGTGTCCTATTCTGTGTCCTAAACTCCTGAAACATTGGCCTCTCATATATTAGAGCAGTCAATGCAATTTATGAAAGAAATCAATCAAATCTGTATGTGTGTGAAAATATTCAGATGTAACCTCCTTTGTAATCATTAACATTTTCATAAGTAACTGTAATTTAATTACACATTTTTTCTCAGTAACTGTAACAGATTACAGTTACATTTATTTTGTAATTAAATTACGTAATTCCATTACATGTAACTATTTACTCCCCAACACTGGTTTATAGTTCTAAGTAGCAATTGGGCAGGATTTGTTGTGAAAACCTGGCAACCCTGGTTGTAATAGTTTGCCACAGTGACACATACGTTTTAAAATACAAAGAATATACTTTTGAATGTGTGGCGATTTCATCTGCACATGCTTTATCAGCTCAATATCAAACCTGGATAAATTTGTGAGAATGAATAATGAACTTTTTTCAGGGCTGTGAAACAATGAGTGTAATTTTTTAAAAAGCGTTAATCAACCATTTAAAACGTTGCACTGTTTATTTACTTCAGGCATTCTTGTGGTCAGTTTTCTGTGAGATAGAGTGCTATCCTCTGATGATATACATTAAGAATACTTAGATTTTCAGCTCTGAGACTCATCTTTGGATGCTTGTTGCTATGGTTACCGTTCTCTGCATGAGACATGTCTTTTTGCTTCTCCATTGACCCACCAAATTTCCTAATTTTGCCAAGACTCACAGCTTAGCATTTTGTTGGCCCTTATGACCTATGACAAGTAATTTTAGCAAGTCAATAAATTGACTTTTAAACCCTGTTCCAAACACATAAGCATTTTCTGCCATAAATGCTAGCCTATAATGTTTTTGAGATGCACAGATAAAAATGTAATATTCCACTGGGAAAAGAGTGAATTAGCTCCAGTAAGTCAAATATTTATGCGGTTTAACCTTAGAGAGGAGTGGTTGTTTGCAAAAACGGTGCAAGCTTGTCATGGTTTAATTAAGGGTTTAAGGATTTGTCATATTTAATAAATCAGTGATGTTTGTCCTGATTACTTGTATTATGTAATCTCATAAATATGTATATGAGTATGTGCATTTCTGTGACTCAGTCGAGAGGAGTTTTTGCTTAATATGTCCTACTGGTCTTCATATCCAGTCAGCTTACTGTCTGAACAGCCATGCCTGTCTTTGGAAAGTTATATCGAATTCAAAGCGACATCTCAGCAGAAACCAACCTTTCTCTTTCCAGCTTAGAGTTGGAGCTCCTTCATCCATCCTAGCACTTCAAGAACACAGTGAGGTTTTGCAAAGCCAAACAAACCAATTAATTAAATGAAATCGCAGAAAACAACAATTTTAGCATGGGGGAAAAGTCATCTAACTTTATGGGAGAGAAAATAACTTACCCGATTAAAAGAAAAACACAAATAAATAGAAATTATGCCTTCCTAGCCAAAAACAGGAGAAAATGAAGTTGCTAAAAAAGAAAATTGCACCCAGCCTCCAAATTGCACTCCTACGGCCACCTTTTCCATCTATTTACAACAATCTCAATAAAGGTTTTAGAGAAAAACAAATGAGAATTATTATGGAGTGTACCCAACTTATGGCACCATGCCATTACAAACAGAAGGGTAAACACTTACAACAATAACTATTACACCAGATTCAATCAGGAGGAGGTTTAGTTACAATGAATGTTTATTGTCTGCTGGGTGTTTATCCAGGGACTCATTCTCCCATTGACCAATCACACCAGGGGTGTCGTCACTGACGTTCAACAGTGTTATTTAACAGAACCTGCCAGACGAAAGTGGAATAAGAACAGGAAAAGAGAAACAAGTAGATGCCATAACAATTGCACAAATTAAAGATAAGAAATAAAAACACACACACATTGCACACTACAATTGAAATATGCACAACAAAATTAAAGGAATAGTTCACCCAAAAATGAAAATTTGCTGAAAATTGACTTCTCTGGCCAAGTAACACGTGACGTCCTTCCTTCCTTCCTTTAAATTACTCTTGTGAAGTGAAAACCTGCGTGTTTGTAAAAGCAAATCCATCAAGGCTTTTTAACTTTAAACCGCAGCCAGAATATGAGTCAATAATCCATATTAATTTGGTCCATCCACCGTTGTTGTCTCAGATCTAAATCCACCAGCATATTTGTTTAGAACTGTTTTGGAAAGTTTTTTTTGCTTGTAAACAGTGCTTGATCTGTGCATATTTCTCTCCTGACTCAGATGAGATCTTTTTTTTTCACTGGAGAAAGCAATAGTATGGAAAGAGGATTCATATTTTAGTCGGAAGCAATGGTTTGAATTTAAGAAACGTCTTGATGATTTTTTTTAAATACAAGTCCACACCTCTTTGCTTCACAAGACATTAAATGATGGACTGGATTACTTGTGGATTATTGTGATGTTTTTATCAGCTGTTTGAACTTTCATTCTGACGGCACCCATTCACTGCAGAGGATCCATTGGTAAGCAAGTAATGTAATGACGTAAATTTCTCTAAATTTGTTCTGATGAAGAAACAAACTCATCTACATTTTAGATGGTGTGAGGGTGAATACATTATTCTGAACATTTAAATTTTTTATTCCTAATTATTGCCACATTTGGGACCTTTTTTGGAGTAAATATTAAAATTGAATTCATATGTGTAATATCTCTCATGTCAACAATCACACGCATGTGTCGTGGTGCTCTCGTGGACCGGAGAAGAAGAAGAAGCTCTCGTGAATGCACGTTGGAGATTGAAGTGGAAGTGAAGATATTGTTGAATATAGTCATTATTTGTGTGTGTGTGTGTGTGTGTGTTTGGCACACAAAAAGCATTCCCGTCGCTTCAGAAAATTACAGCTGAACCACTGGAGTAACTTTGGACCAACATGGACTACTTCCATGATGTTTTTACTACCTTTCTCAGTAGCCCCTCACTGCAGAACAAAGATCCAGGGGGCGGGGTTGGATCCACATCTAGGGGTTGGAGATTGGTAGGTTTAGGGGTGGAGATGGGTGGGTTTAGGGATCAGGGGGTGGAGACGGGTAGGTTTAGGTATATGTAAAGTGGGAGGAGCTGGATCTGGATCTTGTGTTCTGCAGTGAGGACCAACTCACCTTTCTGGGCCTTTGAAGATAAAAGTTGCTTAGGCTGTCAATGGAGGGACAGAAACTTCTCCGTTTTCATTTAAAATATTTTCAACTGTGTTCTGAGGATGAACAAAAGTCTTAGGGGATTGGAACATCTTGAGGATGAGTAATTAATGAGAGAATCTTCATTTTTGAGTGAACTATCCCTTTACATTCCCAAAGCAATATAAGTCTGAGCATAAATTGAAAACAGGACACTGCTAAAATCTTTACTAAAATGCACTGCAGTGGTGCAGACAAAAATAAAGTGTTGTATTTATAGGCCTATTATAAGATTTCAGAGGAGATTCAGAAATGAATTGCAGAGTCAGTGTCAAAAAGTGTGAGAGTGGTCAGAAAGTTTCCCCAACAACAACTGAACTATCAATATTTCTGAGAGAACAAAGTCTCACAGTAGCATCCAGGAAGTCCCAAACAAACACAGGATAATGTGAGTGCGTCTGCAGACTCTCCTGCTGAGACTGACAGCAAAAATGCCTGAGTCATCACAAAAGACTTCAGCAGAACTGATGTTCAAGGTAGGATGACTCGGAAGAACTCAGTGCTTCCAGAGAGAGGCAGTGTGAGCTTCTGTCAAAGACTGGTCAGAACGCACTGACAGAACTACTGCGTATCTCCCTCCTGCTGGCTACAAAGGATGGGGAAAACCTAAAGGTAAAGAAGACTAGCAGGCAACACTGCAAAGGTTTGCAGGTTCAGTTCAAAGCGGAGGTGATCTGAACTGCTCTATATAATGAACTCAAGTTTCTTCAGTTACTGTCATTGAAGTTAAACAGGTTAGTGTTTTCATAATTAAATTAACATTTTTAAGGTCATAAAAGACCTAAGAGACCATTAGCCTATTTTAGCCTATTTTACATAATATAATATTCTAGTTTTGCATTTATTTCTTGTGTGAAAATGAAGTTAAATTAAAATTAAAGTTTTATTTGTAATATACTTTGGAATAATAAAGTTTAAAAAAATGTTTTTGAAATAAGTCTCTTATCTCATCAAAGGCTGCATTTATTTAATAAAATAATACAGTAAAAACAGCAATATTGTGAAATATTATTACAATCTAAAATAATTGTTTTCTTCTAGAATAAATTTTAAAATGTAATTTATTCCTTTGATGGCCGCTTAATTTTCAGCAGCCATTGCTTTAGTGTCATGATACTTCAGAAATCATTCTAATATGCTGATTTGTTGCTCAACAAACATTACTTATTATCATTTATTTATTTTTACCTGTCTTCAGAGGAATAAATTCCATTTTAAAATGCATTCTAAAAGAAAACAGCTATTTTAAATTGTAATATTTTACAGTATTAGCCTACTGTTTTTACTGTATTTTTGTCAAATAAATGCAGTCTTGATGTTTCTTTAAAAAAAACATTTAAAAAAAATCTTAATTTTTCCTAACTTTTGATTGCCAATGTACATATTAAAATATTTGTAATATATTTGGCTTTTTTGACTGCTGCTGATGTCATGTCTGTCTGTGAAATTGTTTCTGGTTCAGAGATACAGGTGTAACTGCGTGATTTATTATCTCCATTAATTATGAATTCTGGTTTAAGATTTCGCATTGTTGCTTTCGGTTAACTTTCCCAATGCATATTAATAAGGTCAATAACGCTGATTAGAAAAAGACCATTCAGGAAGGGCACGTGAGTTGTTCTATTAGGTGTGTTCGACTTGAAGCGGCGCTGCGCAGAATGATGCAACGTGATCTCATGATAATTCGTATGTATTTTACGTAAAATGTGGTTCTATAAAACGTACATTTACTTACGTTTTTACAGGCACTAAAACGTACAATATAGACGTATTTACAGCATCTAAACGTACTAATACTTACGTATAAACATGAGACCAGGCTGAATGATCAGTGTATAGGTGCGTTCGACTTCATGCAGCACTTAGCAGACCGATCGGCGGCTGACTTGAAGCAGTGCATGCCGGTTAGAAATTTAGTCCGACTTGAACCGGCGCCGACGCCACGTCACTGTCACGTGTGGCATCAAAGTACCGCGATAGCGTTTCGAGAGCAACCCGGCTGGCTCAGCCGGCGCAATGTTGCGAACCACATTTACGTAGGCTCATACGAAGGTATCATGAGATCACATTGTTCTGCCTTTTTAGCATGCACTCAAATCGGAACACATAGAACGTACAATATAGACATATTTACAGCACATCTAAACGTACTAATACTTACGTATAGAAACATGAGACCAGGCTGGAATGATCAGTGTATAGGTATGCTCGACTTCATGCAGCACTAGCAGACCGATCGGCGGCTGACTTGAAGCAGTGCATGCCGGTTAGAAATTTAGTCTGACTTGTACCGGCGCCGACGCCACGTCACTGTCACGTGTGGCATCAAAGTACTGCGATGGCGTTTCGAGAGCAGCCGGCTGACTCAGCCAGCGCAATTTCTCCAGAGCGACTTAGGGAGCGCTGATGACGACACAGCTGTTTCACGATTGGCCAAATTCACCACATGACAACAACGACGTGTGTTTCTAACATCTTCAAATCCAATACTGCTCACAAATCTGTTTTTAGAACAGTAAAAGCTTTTTTACTGTATAGTCGCAATGTTATATTGAGTCACATTTAATAAAAAACACTGATAAAAGCAAATATACCCCCACTTTATTGGTATTTAAATAGTATATGTTTTGTTGAACTTTATTCTTGAACAGAAGGCCCTGTATTAAGCAGAAGGATAAAAGTGTTTCTGTTGCTCATGAAAACGTTTCTGAAACGTCTGTGTATTTGATAAATATTGCATTTTATTCACTTCATCTGTGATAGAGTATGAAAACACCGCGTGAGCGTCACTAACGGGAGCAGAAAGTGTCCGGCTTGAAGTGTCCGTTTTCAACTCCTCCCCTGACTGCAAGCGGCTACTCTCGTTGATCGCCGTCTGTAGCCCTGTTTCAAGTCGAACGCACCTGTTGACATCAAAGGATCCATCTGATCTGTACTATCGCTCTCGCGGTACTTTGATGTCATACACTGATCATTCTGCGCAGCGCCGCTTCAAGTCGAACACACCTCTTGTCTATTTGTGAAAATGTTGCTATATAAATCCGCTCTAGATATTGGTCGGAAACATACTACAAAATAAAAGACTTCATGGCTTCATCACCACAGTTTATCGCGTTTACAGTCGTTGTTCAAACTCCTCAGGCACTGGGTCTAAATCCTGCCAGTTTCTGCGTTCCCATGGGTCCTGAATAGTTAATGAGGTGAGTACTGGGCCAACTTATGATTGGTTGTCTGTCTTTCCCGAGTGGTAAATACAAGCCAGATAAACAATATTACCTTGGAGAAAAGCGGCATCCTCTCCAATCACTGCCACCGTTTATCAAATTCATCAATGCACTTTATCAATATAATAGCAATTAGGACAAATAGAATGATTTTTTAAAATATTTTTGATGAGTTGAAAACAAGCAATGCATCTGTTTGTTCCTACACACGTTATAATATTAGATTTAGAATCACTGCATATTACACCATCATTATATCCCAAATGTCCCATTAACTGGATAACTAACCTTGAGCAATAATTAAGCATGTCTGAAATGGCCTGCTCTCCATATTTCTCAGTTCTTGATTACAGTCATTAGAGAACAGGGATAAAATTGCGTTCCCTCAGTCAATAGTGCATAAATTTGCCCTCCCTTACATCGTCCTCCCACTCATGTGACTAAAGTTATTTAATGAGTGGGATCCAACAAGACCTGAGCATCAAATGAACCACAGTAAAAAGGGGATTACATTTTAAAGTCAAACAATTTAACAAAAGTGTCCAATGTCAAGATAACTTCAGTTCCCTACCCCATATTTTTGATAATTAATGCCCCCCCCAAAAATAAAAAAAAACTTTGCACACCTGTCACAATCCCTTGACTTTCATCCTTCATGGGGTCTGTTGCATTATCTTTCTTGTGAATTTAGAAATAAAAGAACAAACAGAAACAAAAATGCAGATTGTTCAGATTTGAAGGGTTTAATATAAGATTCAGATAGGATTGTTGGAAATCTTTTTCTTAAGTGTGTTTGTGACTGTTGACTGATGCAGAACTAAAAAGCTCTTTTGAGCTGTTTTTCTGATTTTGGAGTACAGAAAGGACTTACTGCATCCTCTATTGTTATTGTATGCCAGAATAATAAGTATAGAATAGAAATCAAGTTATGCAATCCTTCTGTGTCTGTGCATTTATCCTCTTTGTTTTTCTTGAAAAACAGTCAGAGCTTGACAAATTACTGTCAAGAAGGATATATTTATGATGAACATTAATAATGTCCATATGACACAGTGTTGTTTACCATTTGAATTGAACCTACAGTTTGTGACTTCACAGCATATGATAATGCAGTGTTCAAAGTATGTTTTGCTTCAAGGCTTCAGGATGTTTATTAATTGGGTTATTTGGTAACCAATTTGTGCTGCTAATTTCACCCACCTTGTGGCACATATGGTGTTGGCTAAAATGTCAAATAATTCAGATGTCAATTTGTCACACTCCCTCTTCAGCTCTCTTTTAAGGTTAGAGATGATTTTTATAGACCATGCAAAATATAGAGATGCACAATATGTTGGCACTATATAGGTTACTGGCCAATATTAGAGATTTTTATTGGATAATGAAGGAAAATTTGCAAAGAAATTGACTTACCCTCAGGTCATCCAAGATGTAGATGAGTTTGTTTCTTCATCGGCTACAACATGCAGCTTTCCATTTCACAAGATGTTAATTGATGGACTGGAGTCATGTGGATTATTGTGATGTTTTATCAGCTGTTTGAACTCTCATTCTGACGGCACCCATTCACTGCAGAGGATGCATTGGTGAGCAAACGATGTAATGCTAAATTTCTGATGAAGAAACAAAATCATCTACAACTTGGATGGCCTGGAGGTGAATACATTTTCAGCAAATTTTCATTCCTTTAATTGTCTGCTCATTTCCACTATTTGTACATTTAGATTACCTTTGTCATCATAAAATTCCTCACTTAAGCTAAAGGTAATCTTTAGCAAACTCTGTATATATTATATATACCATTTCATTTTGTACATTATGATTTTGTGATGCCTAAATTCACTTGTATCTTTTAAAATGATTTTTAGTTTTTGTGTATTTTATTTTTAATTTATTTTTACAAAACAGTACAGAATTTTAATATCCGTCATTAGGGCTGTGTGATATGGACAGAAAAGACTACAGTTTCGATTTTAATCACAATTTTGACAATATTTCCTTACAAACTTTACATTCATAAAGGCTACATTCATAAATGTGCTGTTCTGCTAGGCTTTTATTTGAAAACTAGTAGTTGAATAGCATTTCACTTGTTTTGTGACACAAAACCTTTTAAATAGCAGTGAAATTTCAAATTTCACAATTCATTCACCCTTTTTCATCCAAACTGTGAAAATAACTGTGGGCTTGTTGTACCAATGCATAATGCTGTCTTTAGTGTTATAAATTTGAATGAATATCCATTATTCATACTGAACATTATAATATTGTGATGTCTGAAGTCACTGTATATAAAAATGATTGATTTGAGATTTTGTCTTTTATTTTCTTTTTTTTTCATAATTCATTCTGAGAAAATACTATATAATTTTAATATTGACTATTTAACTGTTATCACCCATAACATGAAAATAATTATCAGCTTGAATTTTAACATCAGCGCCTCTCTAAACATACACTCTAAAAAATACTGGGTTAAATACCACCCAGCGCTGGGTAAAATATGGATAAACCCAGCGATTGGGTTGTTTTTGGGTTAACTGTTTAACCCAGCCTTCTGGGCAGTAACCCAACCGCTGCGTTTGTCCATATTTTACCCAGCCCTGGGTTGTATTTAACCCAGCATTTTTGATTCTTCAGTCACATACATTTAACAGTCTGTTTGCAGGTGGCGAAGTCCCAGTGGGCTTAAATGAGCATTAACTGTGAAGGCGAACAGTACTGTGGCATATAGTCTGCAAATGTAAGGCTAAATATGGATTAAAGGAATGGGCAGCACAGGAACCTATTACTCATTCCGTCATGTCAGGAAATGTTGCTGAGCGACATCACGTCTCCTGACACAAAAAGCACAGGGAGCCCCTCTCCATCTGTGAGCAGTGCTGTAACACTTCTAAAATAAAATGTGGGAAAGCCATCAGAACGCCATCTCGAGGGCTATTTGTCTTTTTTTCATCAAATATAGCGTTTGGATAGTTCTTGGCAGCCTTTGGACTTCATCTTTCCATCTCTTTTCCGTGATCTTTTTGGCTGTTGAGAGCATCGCTGTCCTCTTTTTAGTTCTCACTTCTCCATGGACAGATTTTCTGAGGGTTGGTGAAGAAGATGTGTCATGCTGTCAGCAGATGTTCCATTTCCTGTTATGATTCCACTATTTCTGACTTTCTATCATTGGCTTGACGTGAGGGACAGAGAGCTGACTCAGCTCCAGGAACTTTCTGCCTGAGGACCCGCTGAACTTCTTAATCTGAAATTTCAGCCGGGTTTCAGGTGGCTTATGCTGCGAGAATGCTAATCGCATAAGATTAGCATGTGCCAGAAGCCCAAACTGTGAAACCGTTTCATGTGTTTCTAATACTTAGCCCACTCCGGGAGCTAATAGACTTTCATTTTCTTTAAATAGTTTTTACGTTTGTCAGATGGTTTTATCCAAAACAGCTTCCAGTGTATTTGACATGTGCTGAATTCAGAACCGTGTACTAGCATAATCTTGTCTACTTCTGCCTTAGAACGCTATGTTAAAAATAGTAGAGTAAAGTATGCTATGGTTTCGAATTTAGTGACATACTGTATAGCAGTTTGTGTGTTTTTTGGAACATGATACTATTTCATCTACAGGAATCTATGGTAAAATACAGTGATGACAGTCAGAGATCATCTCAGTCAGTTTTTTTTTTTAACGAAATGAAATGTGTTATTATAATTTGTAGCTGATATTGTGTTTCCAAAACATGGTTATTATTATTAACATAACATAATTATTAACATTTATGGTTTTAAAATTAAAATTTTGAAAAAATCTCCATCTTATGTAAGTAAAAGAAGTGTCTCTATTTTCTCAAAGAGTTGTTTTGTGGCATCTTGGTGTTGTACTGCTCTTACCTAAGGCTTTTTTTTTAACTAGTCGAGACTGGTTGAAACACAATGCAAGGCTAGCAGGACGACTCATAGATGTTTTTTTTTCATGTTTGAGTGTTTAGAGCTCCACGGGGCTCCCAGTGGGTTTATGAGGTAGTGGTGTTCTGCATCTGCGGCATTTTTTGCTGTGGAAATGCTTTCCCAGACAGTTTCTCGATTACGATTTCTTACATTTCACCTGAAGGAGAAATGCACACACATCAGCTTTGGACAGACTCTGAAATCCTGTTAGTCAACTGAGCATCGATGCTCTATGGAGAATATAGAGCACATAGTAGATGTACAAACAGAGAAAGTGGAGGGGGCAATAGGTTAAAAACGGCTGGTGACTCAGAATAGGAAGCTCCGTCCTCCGTCCCTCCGTCATGTAAACAGATAAGCCCATAGGCTGAAAAAAAAACGTTTTAGTGTTGTCATCATGTCATGTGCCATTTAAATGTTGTTTAGGAAACTACCATGAGTTGTTGGTAGTACTATGAATAAAACGTATAAATAACGGTTCATAAGTGCTGTAAATACTAGAGAGGCACAATATAGTGCTACAATTGGTTCTAATATCAGATGTTAGATATTATCTAGGTTAGATTTTCATTTTTATTTATTTATTGCATTTCCTAGATTTGGAAATTTTAATGTTGATAGAAATAGGAAAAATGTGTATGTTTAGATTATATTTGCCATAATCTAATGCTCACTTAAAATCAGTGTTATATTAGTATTATTAATATACAATTATTCATTAACCTAAATTATATATATTTTTTTACATAGATTAGCATAAATTAGCTTTTATTTTTATATTTTCAGTTTGTATTTTTATTTAGTGTAATTATTTTTTATTTTTTTAAGTTTTGTCATGTTTGTCATTTTTATTATTATTTAATTCAAATGATTATTGTTTGATATATGTATTCCATTATACTTATTTTAGATTTAATATTTAACTTATTTCTTTCAGTTATTTATTTCAGTATTAAATAAGGCAACATTTCTTGAATTTTTTGAAGTGTAAGTTTTTCATCTAATGTTTAATTTAATTTAATTTAATTTAATTTAATTTAATTTAATTTATTTTCCAAAAACACTTTTTAATAGCTTAGTTAACAATAACAACACTGATTAAAATCTTTAAAAACACTAATCATTTAATAACTTTTGAATGTAATCTTTTCAAATCAAATCAAAATCAAGTATTAAAATGAATATCAATTTTTCATACTGTATGTTGTGACACCTAAATTCAGTTGTAACATTTAATGATTGTTTTTAGTATTTTACTTTTATTTTATTTAGACAAAGCATTTTTATATAACATCCATTAATCAGTTATTAGCCATTACATGAAATTTATGGGCTTATCTGTATCAGCCAGAATTTTATGTGTATCTTAAAGGCTAATTCCTTAGTAAAGGCTAACCATTGATCATTTGAGTAAGATGGCCTTTAACTCCTTAATATTATTTCTAAATGTTTAAATAAACACATTAGCATTTAGTCTTCATGACCTGATGTGGATGGTTTATCCAAACATTCAACAGTTAAGATTCATTGTTGTCATATATTTGTATTTTCTACATCTGGATGATGCCACAAGTTGTCATTTTAAAATATAATCTACTTGATGAGTTCTGATGAAAGTTTGCCTGCTGTTTGGCACCGCACTAAAGGGATATGCTGTATTAGTTTCAATCAAGCAGAATATGATAATGACCTTCACACTATTCTTGCTTCATTTTACCTTTGAATATTTTGTAATGGCGCTTCCTTTGTAGTTGTACTTGCTGTTTAAACACGACTCTGATGTTGGTCACACTAGGGAATGTAAATGGCAGCATTTGCAAGTCAGATCTGTACATTTGAATTTTGCATGTTAATGAAGAGACAAGGTGTTTGAAAGTGCTCAACGGTCATTTTGGAGGAGATTTTTGTGGACACACAGCCGTCATAAACAAAAAGACGATGACAGAGAATAAGTTGGCTGGAGAATTATGCTCCAAAAGTCCTTGACTGCGAATTGTTTTGCCAAAGAAGAGTGCTTTAATTGATTACACTCCTTTGTTTGTTACCCTCAATGATTGTAAGTTTTATTTATCTTAAAAGCTGTGCTGAGTTTAAATCGTTCACACATCGTTCCACAGAGGTTATAATTTTACAAAAGAACAACTTGGGCTCAGCCAGGCTTTGAGGAATAAATACAGCATCAAGAGAGGACAGCAAGACTCATTCCTTCCATTTGGTGTAGCATAAAGATCTATTTCTTATTGCTTGACTTCCTCAGCACAGGCTTTGCTGCACTATATTAACGTCAAAGGCACTGTTTTGCCATTCTATATGCATGGCAATTAATATTTTTTGTCAAATATAATTGTTTTGAGTCCAGAGCGGTCTGAATTCCTCAGTTTGGAAGAGTCTATCACTTCATAGGAAATGCATGCTGGGAATGGCTGAGCTTTTGAAGTTGTGTACCTTTGTACTCTGCTGAAAGTTTCCTCACTTAAAGTGAATAATGCATTTGCACAAGTACACAGTGCCACAACAATTGTGGACACAACATTATATACTTCTATCCGGAAAACATTTTAAATAGGTCCGTCCATCATGATACATCAAAGATACTGACCTTTGCTTTAATATGCAACGACCCCAAAAATGAATCTAATCGTTATTAGATGTAAAAATAATATGTTATTTGTCTACTGCATGTTCTCATTAAACATTTTTTATTTTTCCGAAAAATTCCGAACAATTATTTTTAATTACATGACTTAAGATCAGAGATGCTCCTCGTCTGTTCATCCTGTTTCCCCAAAAAGGGACTCCTGGCTCTCTCATGGGTCAACATTGATGAAGATGAAAAGACTCGTGGTGGGAAATTCATAATGAAGGATGGTAAACAGCTCAGCTGGGTGATTATTTTTATAGAAACTCTCATTACATGTGGTCACAAGAAAACATTTGCACTATATTAGTGACTGGAGAGCTATATAAACAACTCATTAAGATTTACTGGGCAAAAAGAGCTGATTCATCACTATGATGACTTTGTCCAAGTGTCTAAAGCCTGAAGTCTGCCTGAAGTCTGTGTGTGTATCCATGCATTCAAAGGTTTGGGGTCTGTAGGATTTTTAAATATTTTTGATATGATGTTTTCTGCTCACCAAGGCTACATTTGTTTAAAAAATACAGTAAAAACAGTAATAGTTTGAAATATTATTTCAATTTAAAATAGCTGTATTTTATTTTAATATATTTCAAAATGTAATTTATTCCTGTGATGAAAAGCTGAATTTCCAGCAGGTCTTCAGTGTCACACGATCCTTCAGAAATCATTGTAATATGCTGATTTGGTGCGCAAAAAACATTCATTATTATCTTCTCAAAACAGTGCTGCTTTAATATTTTTGCATTTGTTTGAAATAGAAAATGTTAATGTAAAAGTCTTCACTTTTGATCAATGTAATGCATGCTTTTTTAATATATATCTTACTGGCCCCATAACCGTATCTAACTTTCAAACAGTTGTGTAGTATCTTTTTTATGTTTGCTATTAATATATCATTTGATGCTAATAGGGCATATATTGAAGTTATTTTATTTCTATATAAAATATGTATATACTGCAGTGTGGGCTGAGACTCTTCCGGGAGTAATGTACAAACATGAAGGGTTTCCTATTTTGTGACAGTAACATGATCAGCTTTGAGCCAATAATCTGAACAAAAATGCTCTGAGCGTCAGAACATGGCACTTCCTTGTAGCTCTTTTATTTAGCCAACTTTAGAAATAGCTTTGCATTGGCATGCTTCTACCTGCAGATGGGAAAAGACAGAAGCAGAAACGAAACATGTCTTTGCCCAAATTGAAACCGCTATCCAAGTTCTGAATGGTGCTATTAGCGCTAATGACATAATTATTGGCTCTAGTTGGTAAAACAGATACCTTTGTGAACACACACTGCGAACAAATTATCACCCTTCCTACACATCTTTAAAAATGTATAAGAGTCTTAGGCTGCAGGGCCAAAGGCTTGATAAATCCAGTTTCTTTTTAGCACATCTTAAAGTATGTGTTGAAAGAACTGATGTTGAAAGAAAATACTTGCAGTGTTTCTCCACGTTGGATGTCTCTTTTCATACATATGCCTATAAGCATTAAACATATTTAATAAACTTAAATATTTAAGTGCAGCAAGTGTTTGTGGATCAAAACAAATAAGATGTCCTTTGATACACTGTAGTTGATTTACTGTCTGACTCCTAATTACACGTGTGATGAAGCAGAACTCATATGGCAATTAATCACACTGTTTAAAAAAATAGGCTGACTGGCATTTCTTGCATGCCAGAAGCTTTCTGTTTTTTTAATCTGCTCTGTTAGGTGTGTGCGTCGCTGCATATGGCCATCTGAGAGCATTTCTCAGCAACCGTCTGTGTAGTTGGACAGCTAGTTCTGGGAAGGCCCCCATAAGGAACTGATGGACCATTACATCACAACAGCCTCTGACTGTCAGCACTCACAATAAAACATATTTCGGTCCAACCGAGTTTCTAGACGTGATATTAGTCCCCTGCTATGTTTGTATCGTGACTGATTGGTGTCCAAAATTCTTCAGTTTTCTTTACTATCTTGCTCTCTTTCCATTTTGTATTTTTGCCCACCTGCTTCTTTTTGGATATATATATATATATATACACACATAAAAAAAAAGGTTAATATCACACATGCACATTACTGAATTGCATATAAGATATATACATGTATGTAAGATATATAAAATGAAATTAGCACTGAAAAGAGTCCAAAACTGTAATTCCACTCACAGATTTTTGAGATGTGGTGGAAATTTTCATTCATATTCATAATTCTGTTTCACCTTTCTCTAGTACAAAAAGTGGCAGGTGTGTGCAATTGTCACAGTGCTGTGTATAATGAACTTGCACGAAGATGAAAGTAAAAGTCTTTAATATATCTAAAAAAGGTAATCCACAACAGGAAGGCTGAATACACACTTACACGTTGACAAGACCAGACAAGGGAAGACAGAACAGACTACACTTTAAATTCTGGAGTAAATTAAGATAATTAACAAGACACAGGTGAATGGAGGTTAACTAATGATGACTAGACGTGAACAGGAACAGGAACGACCAAACATGGACAAATGAGGGAGAAAACACAACAAAACAGGTCCATGAGTTGTGACAGCAATATTGTTAAATATATTTATTTACTCATTCCTTTTTATTTATTTTATTTCTTTATTTGTGCATTTATTTTAGTTATTTTGCAGTGATAAGAAACTTATTGTTCTATTATAATATATGCATTATATGCTTATTTTTAAGTGAAAATAATTTATAATAGAAGAGAAAATCATGCAGAATTATGATTGTAAAGAATATATATATATATATATATATATATATATACATACAGTATACACACACACACACACACACACACACATATATATACAAATTACAAATTGTAATATGTAATTTTTGTTTATTTAGCTGTTTTAAGAAACTCATTGTTCTTAATTATGTACTAGTTTGATGTCTATAGTCTATTTATAATAATATGTGTATAATATGGTTATTTTTAAGAGAAAAAAAAATTAGTATAAGCAAGATTGTGCAAGTGCCCATTTATCAGGCCTATATTACATCAGGACAGAACCCAAAAGGGTTTATCCATCATAATAATACAAAATTATGACGAATCTGTTTCTTGCAGCATCTCATAATTTATCATTAGTTCCCAGCTTTTGCAAGATTATGATCCAATCTATGAGCACAAGTACTATGGTTTTGCATTTGAATCCTAGTTCACCAATTTAAGTTTGTGAAACCAAGTATGACCTAAAGCTATCAGAAGCATCAACATTTGTTCTTTTCATGCATATAACGTATTTGCCAGTTTACTTGCGAACTCGTGCAGTGGAAGTCATTTGGAGAACATCCTCTTTGGAATTGTTTGGTCTGTAGACAATTTCACACAGGCTTGATTCTGCTCCAGCAAAGCTATAATCTTGTTGCGATCATGCTATGCTGTCTGTTTCTCTGTGTGACTTGGCTGAGAGAGAGAGACAGAGACAGGGAGAATCTGCTGACAGAAGGAAATGGGGGATCAAAGTAGGATTCCGTCCTAAAAAAATTCCAGCGGGAAATGCGCATACTTTTGATCTTAACAACAGACGCGTAATGCTAACATGACTGAGTGTTTGAGTGTGAAATGAGAAATGTGTTCTAGTGAGAACAGAGTCGTGATACAGTTGACTTGATGTGAACAGACACTTAATGGGTCCACGAGGAGCATATGCTTAAATTTGGAGGAGCTTTGTACTTACATATGCCAAGCCTTAATTCACATGAATGATATAATCCTAACATTTTATTTATTTATTTATCTATTTTTTTGATGCTTTGACATCTATTATTAATATAAGTGGGTGTTTCCTCAAAAAGGCAGTTTTGGCCCAGTGGACTTTTAGAAAATGAACTCTTAAAACAAAATTTTCACTCTTTAACTAGTTTAATTTGTCCACAAACAACATGCAACAATGAATATGGGTCATTCCATGAAATCGGTGCCTTTTCCACTTGGAAAAATTGAAAAATAAAATAAGCTTAATCAATAGTTTTTTAAATATCCATGAAATGAAGACACCTTAAAATGACAAGAAATTGTATCGTGCCATTTCAGGCTATGTCATTTATTATTTTGGTATTTTTGTCAACCCTGTTACCGACACAAGCGTCACTAGATACTATAGTTTAATTAGAACTCATATGCCACTGAATGATATAGGCAGCTCAATAATATACCGAGGGTGACCTTTAAAATGTTTGAATTTATACACAGGCAATTTTTAAAAACTGGGTTAAACCTTATCTATGTCATCCCTGTTACCCACATCAAAACCTGTTACTCTAAAAAGTAACAGGTTGACAGTAACAGGACTGACGATTTCAAACAAATTTGTTAATTGCTAGCTAATAGTCACGTTCACAAAAGCACATAATGTACACTTTGAAAGGATTTCACTTGTAAATATTGATTATATTAAATGTAAAAAAATAATTGTTTAAATTTACATTTTAAAAATGGTAACAGGATTGACACTGCATGATCATAGTGAAAATCATAGTGAGGGACAGGCCAAAAACCTTACCAGCATAAATGCTATTTAAATTATTTAAAATAATATTCAATTTGCTTTTTTTAATGTAATATGGATGAAAGCATAACATAGTATTGTTATGTTTTTAAATTGCACATTTATTTGTTGTTATATTAAATCTATGTTTGATTATTTCTTAGGGATGCAAGCAACAGGCACTAATTTCATGGAATGACCCATACATCACATGAGAACTGACATTTTTATTATATTTTCCCCTATTTATTTCTGAAATTAATGGAAATTCCCACCACAGTCTCGAAAATCTGTGATGGAAATGACATTTTTGGACTTTTGGACTGTCTGATTTCATTGCTAGCATTTTATGTATCTTAACATATAATTGAATAATAATATTTTCACACTTTTTTTGCATAATTTGGCAAATTTACTGTAAAATATTCTGCTCACGTGTAAAATTTACCTTGATTTTTTTTTTTTGTTTATTTGTGCGTCTCATATTTTATCTCAGCCACTGAAATGGTTTGTTTTTCACTATTTGTCTATCAATATAAGCAGCACATAATAAGCACATAAGACATTTTCATTTACATTGGCGATAATAATAAAACATGTTTCTTGAGCATCAAATCATCATATTAGTATCCTTTCTGAAGGATCACTGAAGACTGGAGTAATGATGCTGAAAATTCTGCTTTGCCATCACAGTAATAAAAAACATTTTAAAATATCTTATACTGTTATTTTCGATCATAATAATATTTCACAATATTAACCAAATTAACCTCATTTTTAAGTTCATCATTAAACTCAACCATATTTCCCTTTTAAATTCTTTTATTAGGTTCCTCTAACCTCATTTAACATATTATTGATATTTAAACAGTTGTATCCCAAGTAAATATGCACATTTCATAATGTGATTCTTATCTAATATATACACATTGTGCCAATAAAATATAGTCAATAAAATATCTTACTAGATTTTTGGCTAAACTGTAGAAGAATACTGCAATCAGAAAATCTTTTGAATGTGAAAGTCTTTAGCAGTTCCAGTGGTCCATAAATGACACGTTTCAGCTTTAAACAAAGACTTTATGAAAGTTTTCTCAGTCAAAATATTACCAAAGAGACATCTGTGCCCTTTAAAAACTATATAAGCCGATCTGCCACTGGAATATAAAAGCTCAAATTCTACATCTGTGTGTCTGCCAACCCACAGACAGGACCAGCTGTTGTCACAAAGCCTGTTTCTTATTTTTAATATTTTTTTATTTTTGCCGTGTTCCGCAGCGGGTTGCTTGATGAGAATAGGACACCCTATGGAAGATGCTCCGTTTTAGAGTTTCTTTCATAAGAATGTCACACTCGCTCCTGATTTGGCAGCCCATTGTAATGTCTTACTGTCTTCTTGTGTTTTACTGTGACTGTCCCTGTCCATGGTCCTGAATGCGGCGCTGTGGAGAAGAGATAGCGCTGTGCTTGGCTGAGCTGCAAGGGTGAATCACTGTGACAATGCACCGTGACTGAAAGCCCACTCAGCTCCGTCCCACATGCCTGTACAGACAAGACTGTCTCTCCCTGGGTCTCTGCCCAGAGAACTGACTCAAATCAGACACAATCCAGGAAAGCTTTTCACAAGGAGGACAGCTGCTTGTTGCTTTTGTGCTAGGCTCTCTGTTGTGGGATATAGGAAGAGTGAGTTGATAGATGAGGTATAAATAGAGTAAATCTCTTCTTTTCTGTACTATAATAAAATGTGCGTAGAGAGCCCTTTTAATGCACAAGCAATTGTTCTTGCATGTCCTTTTCAGCTCCCTTGAGGTTGACTTTAAACCTCTGTTTGATGTGCCGGTTATGAGAGACGAGTACTGTGAATACTAAATTCAGATTCATGCATTGTATGACAAGAAGCACCTCTATTTAACAAATCTGCCTTGTCAGAGGTAAAAATGATTAACTCACATGAATGCAGATGGTTCAAAAGAAAACGACGTCTGACAGAAGTTGATGAGCCAAATAAAGTGTGGAAAGGATGTGTTCCTTAACTGGTATCATCTTCATATGCCATATGATTCATATGTGACCCTGGACCACAAAACCAGTCTTAAGTCGTTGGGGTATATTTGTAGTAATAGCCAAAAATACATTGTATGGGTCAAAATGATCAATTTTTCTTTTATGCCAAAAATCATTAGGATATTAAGTAAAGATCATGTTCCATGAAGATATTTTGTAAATTTTTTACCATAAATATATCAAAACTTCATTTTTGATTAGTAATATGCATTGCTAAGAACTTCATTTGGACAACTTTAAAGGCGATTTTTCTCAATATTTTGATTTTTTTTGCACCCTCAGATTCCAGATTTTCAAATAGTTGTATCTCAACCAAATATTGTCCTAACAAACTATACATCAATGGAAAGCTTATTTATTCAGCTTTCAGATGATGTATAAATCTCAATTTTGAAAAATTGACACTTAAGACTGGTTTTGTGGTCCAGGGTCACATATGATTTTCCAGTCTTCGTCTCTTTTTAAATGGGTCACGGCAGGCATTTTTGCATGGTCCTAAAAAATGATGTGTCCAATTTTTTTCAATTTTCTGTATAAATAATACTTTAATTCAACATTAAAAACAAAACAAAACACACACACACACACACACACACACACATCAAAAGTGTCACATTTAAAAAATAATCAAAGAAAAAATGTATCACTGTTTTCACAAAAATATTAAGCAGCACATCTGTTGAATGTATCAACACTGAAAAAAAAAATAAAAATTATTGAGCACCAAACCAGCATAATAGAAAGATTTCTGAAGGATCACATGACACTGAAGACTGAAGTAATGATGCTGAAAATTCAGCTTTGCAACCACAGGAATAAATTACATTTGAAATATATAAAATTGGACTGGCCATCTGCAGACATGTGAATGATTATTTCCGCCATAGTGTTTGTACAATAATTCTCAAAAATCTTATATATTATAAAATAATTTAAATTACACTGTTTTGTGATCACTTCACAGCATTCACTTCTGTATTCTAACCTTTGACTAAATGGCAACCCGAAATAGCAGTATTAGACTTTCAAGAGCAGACTTTGAGTGGAAATACACCCTTAACCCAATTAAACCAATCTGTTCCTGTACAGCTGGGTAGAGCAAATGCAAAAACAGCGGAAGGCATTTCTCTCCTTAAATTCATTTCTCTCCTTAAATTCATTTTCATCATTTGGTCTGACAGACTTTCTCTCAAATCATCCATCTGTTTTCTATGGAGCGAAAGATGACGAACAGCTCGGTACCTGTCTGGGATGTTCAGTTTGCCACTTTCCACAAAATCCAACAACGCTTAATATATTCAAAGTGCGCAGGACAGCTAAAGGTGAGCTTACAAATCAAACCAATCAAATTAAGCAAACCAAGACCTAGTTTGTAAAGAATTACCCTAGCAATGCATTAACAGGGAACATTTTCATAATATTACCAATATTATTGTATTAGCGAGTAACAGATATACAGTGGGGTCCAAAAGTCTGAGATCGTATCGTATGACGATATGATCACTTTCATACAGATAGTCAGATGTTCCTGCTTCAATTAAAGAACAAGATGCTCTCTGAATTTCAAATCATGCTGGAGAACATGATCATTAGGTTTTAAACTTGTAGAGTTCATGTCAGATTGATTGCAGCTGTCATAAAACTAGACATTTTGAAATTGATGTTTAATTTTTAATTCAACTTTCACTGAAGTTGTTATGCTGATAATAAAATTTGTAATTAAAAAAGTTTTTTCATTAAATTAGAAAACTGCAAAATATTAGTGTTTCATCTAGTGGTTTCAAACTTTTGCTACCCGCTGTACTATAGATCATAAAGATGTGAAAGCGAAGAAGAAAGAAGGCTAAGAGGAGCTCAATTCTACTTCTGAAGCCCAGCCTACAGGCTCACAGCTGGGAGGCGCTTCTGCTCTGCCCTGGGCCTTTCTTGGAGGAGTCAGTGGTGCGTTCACACAGACACACACACACACACACACACACACACACACACACACACATTCACTGCACTGAAAGTCAGGAATAGTTTAGCAGAAAAGCGGTTTGAGCTTTAATGCACAGTATGCTGATAGCACTATTCAGCAAGAGCTAATTAGGCCTCAAAGTTTGAAAAAAATCACAAAAGCCTCAAGTTCAAGTTACCCTGTGGTCACTTTTAAAATCTTAGTTTGCAGCTGACCATTCAAAAGGTTAATGAGGAGCTCCACTTTAAACCATGGGAAATATTATTCAGTTATACGGTATTCAAAATAGGGTGAAAAAAGTAAGTGCTTTTGTCAATTTTCACAATATTTCAAGCTACTATTGCTAATTGAATATTCCAGTTAATCTCTATTGACAGTGTTAGCATAATATTGATTACCACAAAAATAAATTCACTTTGTCCTCCTATTCTTTAAAAAAGGTTACAGTGGAACTCTTACAATGGGAATGAATATGGCCAATAGTCAAATTGCTGCAGTGATGATTGTCACCCTGGTTTCTTCAACAAAACCCACCAGGATTTTTCTTTAGGCTTTTGGATTATTGTAAAAAAATAAGCTCTGTGATCAACTAAAGTTTATGATTCTTACATGTTTTGCTCATAATGATAATGTGTACCAATGAATACAACTTTTATGAAGCCTAAATAAACATAGTCATTAAACAAACTACACCATGGTCACATGATCACAATGTCACCACTTCCGCCAACTTTTTATACTGTGAAAAATTAACTAAATGTAATTTTAACTAAAAAAAACTGTTAATACAGTAGGTTAACAATAATTTACTGTACTATATACAGGGAAAAACTGTAAGAGCTCTAACCAGACATTTCATGCAATTTTACAGTAAAATTCTGTTAATTGTACAGTTTTTAGAAGTAAAAAGGAACAAATCAATGTATAATTTACAATCAAAATATTTTGTTTTAAAAAATCATGTTTCTTAATAGTTTCTGTTATCAGTTATGTACATTAGGGTTTTATGTTACATCTTCTGAGGTTTAATGAATGTTTAATCTCGTGTGTTACCATGATGATGTTTTGTGTTTGCATGAATGACTCTGTGCACCTTCTGTTTATTAACATATGCTTCAGCTTGATTCTTCATGTGGCTTTCTCTTTTACCTGAATTATTATGGTGGTTGTCATTATATGTTAAAGGTACAAAACAGATTTAGTTCCTGTACATGGCCACATGCATGACACTGCATTGGAGCTTGCGTACAGTAATGGGTCTCTGGAAGTGTAATTATCTTCAAAGCATGCTTGCTAAAGCTGGTTAATTAGAAGCTCTCTGGAATGCAGAACTATCAGGAATAAAACTGCTGAGGATGAAGAGATTAGAAAGATCACGATTGGAGAAGGAGAAGCACATGACAGATGATCTATAGATTTAATGACCTGATTATACAACACATGCTCCAATTAAACTGATTAGGCCACAGAAGGCTTGTTTAATCACTTAATTTTTCTACAGTTTTGAGGAATTTGCAAGATCAAAGTGTGTGGTCTTTCTCTAACATGTAACAGGAGGTTATGGGGTATAGATAACATAACCTGTGTGACTGTTATTTTAGATATCAACACTAAGCTATGATGTTGCATATGGCGCTACACTGTGCATCAGTGGCTGTTTTTGGTGGCTGTCAGCAATTATTTCTATCAGCTTTTAGAGCTAATTATAGGATTTATTTTGGCATTGTCCTCATTTATTTGTACTGTGTGTGTGCGCGCTCTGACAGTAAGTTTATCGTTCTTTTAGAATATAGATGGGTTGGGATAGCAAATGAACTGTCAAAATTCAGAGCCCTCAACACAGCTTCTCTGTTTAAGACTGCAGAAGTGTCATGTCAACTCAAACATAGTCTCACATAGCCAGACCTTCAAACTAATGGCAGAGGATTTGGACTCCATAGAAGCTTTCATTGACCAAGAACTGCCAAAGAGGTCATCTGATCGACATGTAAAGCAACCAATCACAGTTCGCTTTGTTCTGCATCAGAAAAGTGACACAGAAAGTGTTTCTATTGTGTTTTATGTATCAGATCTTCAGCCAACAGTCTCTAACTGAAACATCACCATTAGTTTCTATCTTTTACTTTTTTTGTTGTTGTTGAGTCAAATTAATATCCTTTAGGCTGTATTGATTATTGTAGTTATAAAACAGTGTTTATTTAAAATGCTGTTGCAGAAATAAAAATGTTCTTAAATCTAGTCACACTTTCATTTGCTTTAAACTGAAAATGGTCATCATTTACAGTACTCACCTAAATGTTGCTGCATATTTATTTATTTACGTAAGGGGAAAAAACTTTTTTCCTTCAAACATAAATAGGGACAAAATAAAGAGATATATAGGTGCAAAGATACAGCATTCTCTTTTTCATGGACAACGAAAACATATTGCAATGCAATGAAATGCAATAACTAAAAATTCCTGAATAGGGGCTGGAGTTGTGAGAGATGTCTGAACGGTGTTTCTGTCAATAGCTGATCAAGACAACACATGACCTAAATAAGTGAAGGAGCCGAGCTTATGCTGTATTGCTCTTGTTTCTACTCTGTTTGCATTCTGCACTATTGAGCATGCAAATTGAATTAAACACAAACCATTAGGACACATGGATGTTCCTTATTGTCCTAAAAGTTCCAAACAGCACTCAAACGCATAATATTTTCACTTTTTGCTGTTTTTAACAGAATTAAGGTCTGTTTCTGCACAGTGTAAGCTTAGTTAAATGGTACAAATGTTGAGACCAAAACCATATTTCTCTCTGTTTTCTATTAATAAGCTAATGTAAAGGATGCAGAAGCTAAAATGCGGTCTGTATCTGAACCTGCTGTGCAGCTACTATTCATTGTATGTGAACTCTAATGCATAATGCATCCACACACTTGCATTATCTGTTTTGTAAGCACCACCACTGAAGTTTTTGTGGCACCGCCGATGCATGAAGAAAGCTCTTCAAGACACACTTCACCCATAATGTGTACTACCTCCCCAACAGACTGGATGGCAATGTTGCTCTGCATTTTTTATTGTTATGGAAGTTTCTCGTTGGTCTCTCTCCTTTTTGGTTGTGCAACTCTGCATTTTGTTGCTTCGTGAATCAAATAGCATTAAAAAAACATCACCTCAACATGGCCTTCATCCTCTGGTTTCAGCCGAGAAACACATTACTAATTGTCAGATTACAAATTATTCATCACATTATTTAATGCATTATGCATTAGATATGCAAGCCTAGCAGAAGTTGCGGAGAGGAACCGAGGGGGGGGATATGGAGCTTTGACTGTAGGTGTACCTGAGCCCATCTCTCGAGTGGACAGGGCTGACAGCTTCACTGGAGGAGGCTGGAGAACTAAGCATAAAACACTCTCAGTAGTGCCATTGCTGGCTTTCTAATTGGCCTTACTGACGGATCCTGAAAGTTGTAGCTGCCCCATGAGCAAAGCCGCCTGCTTGTCAATGGCCTCCAATCAACTAATAAAGCTAGAAATAGCCAAGCCCTTTTACCTTTATAAATGTCCTTCTGTCTTAGCTGTAACACTTCTTTAATTGAATCTGAAATATACATGACTGTCCGCATAAAACTCTCCAATTACATGTCATAAAGGATGTGTTGCAGAATGTCTTCAAAACTGGTTGTCATGTGAACTTTTGATCCCCTGATTGTTGAAGCTAGTAAAGCCTTTATAACACTACCTGTTTTGCAACGTCCTCTTAAAATGCCATGCTAATGGTCAAGAAATATTATTTTGACCTTTATAACTCCGTACCACATATATGTGTAAGTACAAAGCCCATTTTTCAGTGAGAATTAATAGAGCTTAAAAACCATTTATGGGTAAGTCTCATAAAGCCTGTCAACATACCCTATTGAGTGAATATTTAATTTAATTTAATTTATTTAATTAATTTATTTTTTGGTTGTACACATGCTTAATTGTCATGAAAATAACACATGAATTCAAAGAAGCTTAATGGTTCTAAAAATAAGCATAATTTTTTCCATTCATACATATTTACATACATTTATCTATTCGTCCATCCATCCATCGTATAGCTTTTTTAATGCATTAAATAAAAGAAGATCATTTGAGGAATGTTAATAACCAAACAGTCGATGGTAGCCATTGACTTCCATAGTATGAAAAAACATCTAGAAGTCAATGGCTACCGTCAAAACTTTGGTTACCCACATTCTTCAAAACATTTTCTTTTCAACAGAAGAAAGAAACTCATACAGGTTTGGAACAAGTGTAGGGTGAGTTAATGACAGAATTTTCAATTTTGAGTTAACTATCCCTTAAATGGTCTTAAAAATAAGCAAAATTTTCTCCATTCCAATTTCTTTATGTAATAAATAAACAAAATTATATACACATTTATAATAATATGATGATTATTAAAGCTTTTTTCCCTCTCTTTTCATTTCTTCTTTTTTGAGGGCGTGGGGGGTTTGGGGTGTTTTTTTGACAGGCGTTGTGATATTCACCCCATAATGTTGTCTGCTCAGCTCTTGTTCCTGCCAGCAAACCGCACCTGGTCATGTCATGCCAATATGTTCTTCATTTAAACTTGCATTAATAAGCAGTGGGTGAGTTAGTAAGAACACATAGCAATTAGTGAAAGTCCAAAGCAGAAGCAGTTTTGGCTAATCATTTTTTAATATGATCCATCATTCATTGAATTAACCGAGCTGCGATCTTAACGCTGAGGAAAACGCTGACTCTCCCAATGCAGAATTAATCGGGCTCCAGTGAAATGCGATGAGCATTTGGGCTTTTGAGCTCCAACCGGCAGTTTTGTAGCATCGCTTTGTATTATTTGTTTCAGGCTGCCATGTTCTTCAGGGACCCAGTGGGAGTGAAAGTCATCACAGCTTTGCTTTTTTCTTCTGTTGCTGATATGTTTCTATCCCTACCATGCTAACAAATGTTGATCCAATCTTCAAATTAAACAAAATAACGCAGGTTCGTGGAGGGCGCCTCTCAAAACCAAGTCAAACTGCTTCTGCCCTCACATTCCTCCACATGCAGCACACGAGTCTCTCGGCCCCTGATGTGTTGTGCTTGTGTTCCCGCACTTCACAGTATGTTTGTGGACCCATAAAGCTGAGAGTCATTACAACCCCCACAACAACCCCACAAAATAGCTGCTCAGTTGCTATGACAACTGAAATAAAAGCAATTAAGGATGATTTAAGTAGGAAAGGCAGTTCCAAGTTTGCCCTCTCAGTTCTGCTAGGCATTCATGTGATCCTTTATCCACGCTTATCTCTTTGTGTGTTATCCCGTTTAACAAGACTAAAGTGCTGACAAATGAACAAGCCTAGTGCTTTGGGGTGCCTTGAGCAATGATAAAAGCCGAGAGTAATGACTTAATGAAGAATTAAATGATTCATGTGAAAACAATGCTGACTGTCTGCTTTTTCTTTTTCTTAAACCTCACGTGCTTTTGACCCTGAATTCAGCGTCTCTGTTATTATTTTGCCAAAACATGAATAAATATCTGTTGAAATGTTCTCTTAATTTAATACATTAGCCAATCAGAAAACTTTTTGTACTTCTCTGCATTTTATGTATTCAGGTATGCTGTTGTCGGATTGGTTGACATGCCTTTAGAGGGCGGGGCTTAAATGTCATATAATTGAAAGGATATAAAGTGGTCTAATATTGTTTTGAAAGTTTGCAAAATGACAGAAATAGCTTACGGCACCTTTAAACCTGTGCAGTCAGCCCAGATTCATTCCTCGTGTAACATAGAATGACACCTGCTACAATAATGCTGACAAAGCTGCATCCGTCTCATTCCATCAGCCACTTAATTTGATGTTCTCACTCCCCTGTTAAGTACACTGTCATCTCTGCTCGCTTGAAAAGATTAACAAAATATTTCCAAGGATGTGCAGTATGCATAGGGAATTCCAATGGGAAACGAGAGCATTTAACTCAGGAAGATGCTGAGTTTACTGACAAACATGACCTATTTTAGTTACTGCACTTAAGCACACATGCTAACTTGGCCTGTTCATTATGATGTTCTACTTTCCTATAGTAAGCAAAAATGGAGTAGGATTTACTTTGAAACAATTTTATCTCCGAAATTGCTAGTAAATTTCACAAGTAATTACAAAGAAATGCCAAGTACATTGAATTAAACCAGTGAATTTGAAGTAGAAAGACTGATTTTATTGTAAAACATAGTCCACTAATAAAAATTGAAAATTATTTTTACAGTGTACAATACAAGGTTAAAATGAATTCTAATTAACCTGTTGTTTTTGTTTGTTTGTTTTTATTTGGTAGTACACTTGCTTAATTGTTGTGAAAATTATACATTAATACAAAGAATCTTAATAAGTATTATTTTCTCCATCCATCCATCCATCCATCCATCCATTATAGGGCTTTCTTTATGCAATAAATAAATAAATTAAATAATCTAAGTAAATAAGACTAATAATAAATGAAGATTAAATGAAACCATTTTTATTTTATTATTTTATTTCATTTCATTTTTATTTCACTTTATTAGGTGGAACACATGCTTAATTGTCATGAAAATAATACATCAATACAAAACTTAATAGTCCTAAAAATAAGCATAATTTTCTCCATTCATCCATCGTATGAAAACGAAGTCTAATTAACCCAGTTTTCTTTGGTAAGACTATTTAAAAGTGTTGTTATTAATTTGATAAACCAGTAACTTACCAGTTTAAGTCATGTTTTTACTAGGGTCAGAATTGATCTTTTCCATTAAGGGGCTTTTTTCCCCATTTTTTTATTTTTATTTATTTTTATTTTTTTACATTTGTAAGCTATTTTTATACAGTTTCTTAATAACTGTATCTGTGTTGTCTTTAATGTTAAATAACTGAATTTATCAAAATATTTTAAGCTGTTGCCAATTACAACTGACTGTTTAAAATTGTATCGAAATTATACGTTTAAAAAAACAGGAGCTATGTTTTTTAATGCTATGTTTTTTTTTATTTTAATGGGTTTAATGTCTGCAATATTATGACAGTAATCGTTGTTGTTAATTATTGCTCTTGATATTGTAATAATGATTATTAATGTCAATTAATAGAATACATATAAAACTTTTTTTGTGTTTTGTGTCTGCATTTTGGGAAATGGCTCGTCATACATGTTTTTTTTCCATTAATTTTGGTGACATTTTGTGCCACAAGCCCCTGTTAATTTCTGACCCTGCTACACACTATAGTAAAATACTGCTTACCTAGTTAATTACTTAAAATGAGCTAATGCAGTCCAGTTAAATTTGTAAAAAAACAAAAAAACAACAACGAAAAAAACATGACATTGGGCTGGGTTGGGAGGGAAAATGTTGACAAAGTCATCATGAAATCAAAATTGACAATACTTATTTTTAAAAAAAATATTTCAGTGTTCATTATAAATAATTTGTCTGTGCACATGATCTCATAAAACCGTAAGTATTTTACAAATGGACAATTTCTTTTTAATTCCTACAAACTGATTCATATGAAAAATGCAGGATTTTTAGAACAAAAGTAAGCATGAACATCCACCCCCACCCTTAAACCTAAGCCTCAGCATGATGTAAGCAAATTGTATAAAAATGCACCAGTAAGATTGTATGAATTCATACAAATTTGCAAAAAATGTAAAATAGTTGCAAATCGCCATGAGAGTGTATTGGGTTTAGAAGAGTTTCTATTATGTTGCAACTATCTGTTAGATTGATGAACTCCGAGAAGACAAAGAGAGGATCCAAGTGCAGATGATATTGATAAATGATAATAATAACAAAGACAAACAAAACACAAGAAGCAAGAAACTCAGGAAAAGAACTGAGTAATCTCAGGGAAACAGCAATAGAAGAATAAGAGAATAAGCAACAGAAACACAGTGACTTAAATACATACAGACCAATCAGTGTAACAAGACACAGGTGAGAATAATCAAGTAACTAATCAACAAAGAGACTACAATGGACTACATGACTAGAACAGGAAAAATTAAAATACCAGAGCTTCAACATAAAAGTCTAACACGAGACACAAATGTGACATTATCACTGTGGAGTGAAGCTTCAGCTAAGCTTGAGAATGGGTGCAAAAAATTAGCTTGTTGCTGTTTTACTCGAACAACAGTCACTACAGGTATCTGAATGTGACCAGTCTTGCTTGTTCTTCTTTCCATTATCATATACTGTATTTACTTATGTTAAATTAAAGTAATCTTTAGGGTGCGCTAAAAGCTAACTGTAAGAAATTCAGTTGGGTTACTTTGACGTTTAACTTTATTGTTTTAATTAATTTAGTTTCTGCTACACCAGGTATCTGAACAGAGTTCACAGTTTAATTTAATGTTAAGAAAACCCATTTCCAGTGCTCAGCCAACTGAATTAACTTCAACCAAAGAATTATTTTTGAGTGCAGAGAACAAAACACAAAATCAAAATCTGTTTCTCATAGTCCTAATTCAAAAAAGAACTCACTCTGATCTTTTTGGGTCAAACACATGCCTCTTCCCTTGACTTTTATGAAAACAGGGCATGACAGTTAAGACACTGGCCAAATTAATATGAAAGGAATGACGTCTTTTTTCCCCCGTCTATCCACAGAGCTTTGTTCTATAATGATGGTAATGGCTTCAGTGCTTCCTGTTGAAAGACCTCTAGTTTCCCTGTCTGACTTTCAAAGGTGAAAAGCTTTTAAGGTATAATGGAGAAGCAAATGTAACTTCCAGTGCTGCTGAATTAGCTATGCCTCATCACCTTTAACAACTAATGGGGGAAAAACGGCCTGGACCGAGGGCTCTACCTGGGCTCAAATGGGTCTTTCTTTGAGAGCACTCCCCTTTAAAATCACAAGTGCACAATCAAGGATTCTGTAACTGTCAACTTACCTGAGGTTGTGCTGCATTATTCACTCACTAAATATTTAATTCACTTGTACCTTTATGTCAAAGTGAACTTTGGGACAAATTGCTATACATAGTGCTGTGAATATGGGATACATCTGGCTGTTTATTCTCACGTATAATCCAATATGGCTCTGGCACTGTTTTATTCATTAGCATTACATTCCTTGGAGTCAATTGATTTGATTACTTTGTCAGGTCAATTTGATTCGAATGCCTTTTCAGAAGACGTTTGACTGCCTAAAGATGGATAAACCAAATAAATCTCCTTTCTAGACAGCCAGGAGATTGGGATGCTGTCAGGAAAAAAGCTGATTGCGCATTTCTCTCTTCTAACTCTGTTTCACAGGTATTTGAATGAAGATTAGCAGAATCACAAAGCTTGGTGGATTTAAGCTCTCTGACTGTACATATTCTTAGCTGATTTTCTAAGATCTGAAGTATCCTCAGATTTTCTCTGAGGGGAAAATCAAAGAGCAGCAGTAAAACTGGTGCCGGCGCTTACAAGAATAACCAGAGGATGGATCCTCTTGTAACCAGGATGTATGTGCGCCGTTTTAATTCCATGGTGTGTAGATCCACCAGGGCCAGATTTATGTGGTCATGTAGTGTTGCCTGGTTCTGCCTACAACATGTTGAAGCAGACTTACAGCACCTGAGAAAAAAAAAAAAAAATCATGTTCACGCCACCTCTCATTTTCACAACCTCCAGCAGTATTCATACTTCCTCATACATACATATAGCATCAGACCTATATTTCTGGGGCTGTATAACAGAAACATCTTAACTCAGAATCTTGTCCTGTATGCTTAGGAAAAGAATTAAGAAAATGCAGTCCTTTCTGTAAAAATATCTACAGAAAAAAATAATAAAAATGCTACAGTAAAACCTGCTGATTGATAACGTTAGACAATGTGTACTGTAAAATATGAATGTAAAAATGAAAAATGTAAGTAAAAAAGTAAAAAGTTATGAATTGCTTGACATTTGTGACCCTGGACCACAGAACCAGACATAAGGGTCAATTTTTTGAAATTGAAATTTATACATAATCTGAAAGCTGAATAAATAAGCTTTCCATTGATTTGATGCCAAATAGGACAATATTTGGCTGAGATACAACTACTTGAAAATCTGGAATCGGAGGGTGCAAAAAATTGAAATATTGAGAAAATCACAATTAAAGTCATCCAAATGAAGTTCTTAGCAATGCCTATAACTAATCAAAAATTAAGTTTTGATATATTTACGGTAGGAAATTTACAAAATATCTTAATGGAACATGGTTTTTACTTAATATCCTAATGATTTTTGGTTTAAAAAAAAATCTATAATTTTGACCCATACAATGTATTGTTGGCTATTGCTACAAATATACCCCAGCGACTTAAGACTGGTTTTGTGGTCCAGGGTCATATTTTATATTTAACAAATTAATACATATTTTTTTTACAGTAAAATATTGTAAAATATATAATTGTATGGCTTTCCAACATATCACTTGTGCCATTATATTTTTACAGTTATAGAAATATTTTACTAGGTTAAACATGTTGGAATATTTAATATTATATTATTGATCAAATATATAATATCATATGATTTAATTAATATGATTAATTTCATAAATATTTTCATTATGCAATTATTTAATATACTGTAATATATTTGTATTATATATGTAATAAAATGAATATTATATTATTTAGTGACATATAGTGTTACATACAGTCACCAAAAATTGTAATTGTTATTGTATTTTTTTTATGGTAAAGTTCTGACAACCACTGCAAGCCAATATTTTATATTCTATAAATTTAACAAACAAACAATAAATAAATAAATAAATAAATAATGCACTGTGTGTGTATTAAAAATGACACATACAATAAGATATACAATGGCTTCCAGTTTTCAGTTTGTTTATAATTGAAGTGATTATCCCTTTTTTGTTGTAGTGGACACTTTCTTCAAACAAAGCTAATTAAATTCTGAAGCCACCCAGTTTAGAAACTGCATAACATGCACTCAAGCAAACCTCACTTATTTTATTTACAACATTAATGTTTTATTTATGGTTGTTCAATAATTCATTCTTTTTTCTTTTTGTTTCAGCTAACTTGCAGCAACTCATGTTCCTGATTCCCATAAGGCATTTTCTTGGCACTTGCCAATGCAACACAATAAACCATGGGAATAGTAGTGGAGTTCCTCCTTCTGTTGGCACGCCAAGGGGGACTGGAGCTCCACCACACTGTAATTGGTCCATGTCATGGATGTTAATGTCATTACGTCCTGAAGTTGATGAAGCCATTTGTGCCGTCTTAATTATATAGGGCTATGTCACTGTTAATGTAATCTAATCTCAGTGGACAGCACTCCTCTTCAGCCCAATGTTATGATTATATTAAACCACTGTAGTTTTAAGAGCATACATGGATAACTGAATAAGAGTAGAAAATATAGATAAAACTACTCAGAGGTGCACAATAATTGATCATCACAACCAAAATAAAATGTATTTAGCCTAGATAAAATCATGGAATGTATTGTATGTGATAGTTTTTACTCATGCATTTCACTATACAGCGTGAAAATCCTTAATTCAGAAAGTGCTGACAGTTTCAGTTTGCAATACATTACAGTACATGTAATATAGATGTGAATACAATGTGCATTTATCATTTATTAATTCATAGAATAGTTTAGGTGCAATCTTTGCCATGCTCTGCTATATTGTGTGCAATGCACTTATTGATACAAACCTTAGATTTGTAGGTTTCATATCATCTTTTCATTTCATGAGTGTTTTATGGACTCCGCTATGTGATTTCATTCTAAAAGAAAATATGTTTCATGAAAAGAAATGTTGGGTCAGGGTTATTATTCAAAGCACTGGCTCAGAGTGAGTATGAACCTTAAAACAACTGTCTTCTTTTACATAGCTATACTGGGTAGAATTTGGGTATATTTGACTTAAAGCGGACCTATTATGCCCCTTTTTACAAGATGTAAAATAAGTCTCTGATGTCCCCAGAGCGTATATGTGAAGTTTTAGCTCAATATACCCCACAGATAAATTTTTATAGCTTGTTAAAATTTCCACTTTTAGGGTATGAGCCAAAATGAGCAGAATTTGAGTATGTTGCTTTAATGGAAATGAGCTGTTGCTCCCGGAGAAGAGGGCGGAGCCTCAAGAGCTCAAGCTCTGTATTAGCAGTGCTACCCTTTGCAAATAAACATTCCACTATTAATACAAGCCTGTTATCTTTACAGAAAATTACTCGATTTCAAAGTCAGTCATCTGATTATACTGTGCATAATAAATTCGCGTTTATGAATTACACAGACGGGGAGCACGGCGGGATAAAAATAACAACATAGCTGGTCTCATGTCATCACAAACTTTATAAGTCCCACTTCTGATTATGAGCTGGACAACTTCAGGCGATCGACTCACATTGCTTTCATACGCAACTTTTAACTACCACATTCCTATTCACAATCATTCTGATAGGACTTGAAGGCAGCATCAGTGAAAACACACAAGAGACAATGATAGCTTTAGCAATTAGCCTTACAGAGTGCCAAGAAGCTCTTTCAGAAAGGCAATTTGGAAAGCAAACGCACGATACTTACTTTGTCTGGAGCTGATGTTCGCGCATGAAGCGTTGGTATTGATTCCTAAACGTTTAGGGGACATTATCGATTTTTTCTGTGATATTTCCTTCGAAAATGAAATTGAACCACAGTGTCCTTGGCTCAGAAGGGGGGACATTATGGTGACTCCAAGGTTCATTAGTGCATCCCAAAACACAACACTTGTAAAGCCTCTTTGGTGCTGATATTGTATATATCTCCAGTAATGGCGGACCGCAGCTTCTCACTCAGGGCTGTGTCTATGCTAATAAGGCAGAGAGCGTCACAAATGGGCGGGACTTTTTCCCCTCGGTGACCTGAACAGAGGGAGAATCTGAAACAGCTCATTTAGAGAGACTGTTTATGATTTATTGGTTTTATAAAAAAATGAGTTGGTGGAATTTTAACATTATAGGCTGGTTGTTTTCACACACACTGCGGCCACACAACTGTGTTCAAACAGCTTATAAAAGTGATTTTTGCATAATAGGCCCCCTTTAAGATTAAACAGGCATTGGGACTGTGTGACATCATGATAAACCTTGATGACCTAACTGACGATGTGTGTTTTAAATGTCCAAAAAAACTCAGTTAAATGAACAAACTGCATGTTTGTATACTCTAGAATGCACGTAAATTAGTTAAACTAGATTTAAAACAAATTTATCATTATTTGAGCATAAGATGTATTAGGCCAATTCCATTTTAGTTTAATTAATTTCTGTAACAAAGAGTTACAGAAATATGTTGAAATACTGATTTTGTTGTGTAAGCTCATGTGTAATTAAAATATTGTAGTACTTTTTATTTTGATGGCTATAGGCTAATGAAAATATAAACTTTTTTTAAAATGTATGACACCAACATGAAATATATTTCTAAGAACTTGTACATGTTTTTAAACATTTTGATATTTATATGTCATTGACCCATATACAGAAAAAGATGCGTGTTTAAATCACTGTGTTTGTTTTCTTGTTGGGTAACGTCGTTTGCACCAACCGTCCCACTTTGGCTAATTTTTTGTTGTTCATAAGCTTTTAACTGTTTATCACACTCAAGGCTCCCATTTAGTGCTCTTAATATAGATATTTTATGTTGGTTAGAGTAGCCTATAATCATACATAGCTACATATAGCATAGCAATCGGAGAAATCAAGCTGCTAATGGTACAGTCTGCGAACGGCTTCAAGTTTACCCAGTCACTTGCTCTTCTACTCTGAGTAGAGTAACGACCTACCGGGAGCGCGCGGTGATGGTGTTAAGAAAGCGATCAAGATCCGCGTTTTCTCTCTTCTGCTGACACAACAGAGAGAGTGTGTTCATTGTAAGTAGGGCTGTCAGAGACACGCTTATTCAGTCACCCACCGGTATTACCAACAGGACTGACTGGGATTCACTGCGCTCTGCTGGCTCTGTGTTACCGCTATGGGCTCAGTGTGAGTGAAGAGACAAAGACTTTGGGATATATATGTTTGGCATGTGGCTTTTTGTCAGCTTCTCAAATGCAAACGGAAATATGTGGCAAAGCTTCGTCTTACTCTTAACCGGTTTACTTGGGTTGTGTTCATGTTCAAGTTTCCCAAGTAACATCAACATAGGTGAGTACTCAGCGGCTATTGTTCATAACCGTGTCCTGACAGTGATTTAAAGTTTGCGTTGAACAGGATGAGGTACAGTTAGCCATTTGGGTTTAAATATTCCATGTACGTGTTTTTTGTTCCTGAATGACTTTATTGTAATCTCGACAGGAGGTTTGTTTCCAACCGACTCCCATGAATACGACGTGTTCCGTTTCTCGCTCTCTCAACACAATGATGTTCCCAAACTGGTACCACAAGTGGACATGGTGGACACAGGGAGCAGCTTTGCCATGACATACGCATGTAAGTTCTGTATTAATGTATCTCTCAGAGGTCTGTTACTATTCCCAAAACCAAACCTCTGCAGTGCGCACGACCTGTTTCCATAACGCTTGTTGCTTTGCTGAATTTCTGTACGACTCTGCACATGATGATTTATGTCAGTGAAACAGTCTAGGGTTAGCGAAGTAGGAGAGCCTCAGACATTTTGTTGCTGTAAACGTGCCTTCACTTATAGTCTTAAACCCAGCTGGATTACTGTCAAGAATAACGTCAAGATGTCAGGTGGAACTGCAAAGCTAGCAAAATGTCCTAGAATACCTGAGGTTGAATTTGACACAAGCCAGTGGTGTGTTTTCACATTTACAAATGCTTCTTTTGCCACAGTGGTTTGTTTAATTTCACTCCTTTTATGACCACGTGCCCGTTTACAAAATAGATTATGCGTCCTTCATGAAATAAACACACTTTAAATTATAATGAAAAAAGTAAATTTGCAGTAAAAAAATAACTGGTTAACTGTAAGTTACCTTACCATATACAGTTAAAAATTCATTAGGTTTAACAGGACAGTGCATTTAATTTTGCTGTATTTAATTTTTTATTTTTTTGCATGAAGGATCATTATTTATGGTGCAAAACAATATTGTATTTTGCAAGTCAATATATTTACTTTTAAAATGAAATATATTAGTCTTTAGAAGTCATTTAGAAGTCCCTGTGTGGTGCATTACATTTGATTATTTTATTCAAATAGTTATGCTTCTTCGTTATCAGTTATGTAAGGATTTTATGTTGTTTATTGCCACCTTATTATTTTAGTCTGTTTAGTTTTTTTCTGTTGAAACGTTGCCTGAAGCACCGTCACAACCTTTTTCTGCAAATTTATGGCACCACAGTTGTTACATTTAACATGTTTTTTTTCACAGTGTATTTACAGATTTGACAGCATATTTTCTGTCATGAGATAGAATATGAAATGCATCCTTTACATTGCTAATATGAACATTTTTAGATGAGCCGAACAGAGAAAACATCCTCATCCCTAGCTCAGCTGGCTGTCAGTCACAAATGTTGCCCTTTGATGTCTGAGATTGACACAGACAACCTTTCCATGTTTGTGTTCAACCCTGCCAGCGACGTACAACACTGTATAATGCTTAGCATGCAAACAGCTTTTGATGAGGAGAAGAGATTTCAGATGTTTGAGATATTTCAACATTAGCACAGTAGACTGATCATCTTGAAAAGTTCATATGTGCTATAGTCTTTCCCAGATGAGTGCGTGTGACAAACCTCTCTTATGTACACATCAGTGGTGCCCTTTTAAGTGAGTCTCAGTGCCTCAAAGCAGAGTATGCTGTTTACTGGAGGCTGAGCAGAGAAACTGGGACTGGAGCGATGTTTTCCATTTTAGGGGACTCCTTAGGGCATTTTTATAGGGTGACACCGGAGAGGGTCTTATTAGAGGGAGGTTATCAAAGGAAAGTTTAACACACAAAGTAAGGGCTGAGTCTGTATGTTCTTGTCACAGGGAAGTGTGAAAGTAATTATATGGAGCTAATTACATCTGCAGAGAGTTCGCTCATCAGGGTGATTGTGCATGGCTGCTGTCTTATCCTCTAATCGCTACATACACCTTCCCAGAACAAAACCTGAGATCAGTTTGTGTGCCAGGAGGTGTAACGAAATTCAGTTTGATTATAATTTGATCATTTTCCTCTTCTGCTGCAAGAACAAACCGGAACAAGAGAACAATGAATGGGGCTTTAAGAAACAACAAAAGAAAATCAGTGTTTTTGTTACTTGATTGATATGTTCAGGAGAACTGTGTCTTCAGATGTGCTTTTGTTTGTTATGAGTGAAAATGACCAACCCGCTATAATGACAATACAGTAGTACAGAGTGAGTTTATCATTTCAAGCCCATTTGAGCCTTTTTTTTTTCACCGTCCATTAATTGGCAAATAATTTACTGATTAGTCAATGATGTTTAGGCTAAAGGAATAGTTCACCCAAAAATGAAAATTTGCTGAAAAATTACTCACCCTCAAACCATCCAAAATGTAGTTGGGTTTGTATCTTCACTGGAACAGATTTGGAGAAATTTAGCATTACATCACTCGCTCACCAATGGATCCTCTACAGTGAATGGGTGCCGTCAGAATGAGAGTCCAAACAGCTGATAAAAACATCACAATAATCCACAAGTAATCCAGACGACTCCAGTCCATCATTTAATATCTTGTGAAGGAACAAGCTGTGTTTGTAATAAGCAAAGTCATCATTAAGACTTTTGTAACTTAAAAACATTTGTTCCAGCTAAAGTACGAGTCTACTATCCATAATACTGCTTTCTCCAGTGAAAAGGTCATCTCATCTGATTCAGGGGAGAAATATGCACAGATCAAGCACCCGTTTACAAGCAAAAACTTTCCAAAACAGTTCTAAACAAATATGTCAGTGGATTTTGATGTGAGAAAACAACAGGGGATGGACCTTTTTTGTGTATTGTCTTAATGATGGATTTGTTTCTGACACTTCACAAGATGATAATTGATGGACTGGAGTCATGTGGATAACTTGTGGATGTTTTTATCAGCTGTTTTATCAGCATTCTGACGGCACCCATTCACTGCAGAGGATCCATTGGTGAGCAAGTGATGCAATGCAAAATTTATCCAAATCTGTTCCAATGAAGAAACAAACTCATCTATATCCTGCATGGTGTGAGGGTGAGTACATTTTCTGCAAATTTTCTTTTTTGTGTGTGAAATATTCCTTTAAAAAATGCCATTGATGATTTATTAAACAGCAATTGAAGATATTAAATACTTTAAAAAACAGCATATTTATAATGTGCTTGTTTCCACAAGGATGCTGTTTTAAGCTTTCTTTACGGTCAGCTGAGACTGAAAACTGTTTACACTTGGTATTAGCATGCAACTCAGATGAGTCTCCTGTGAGTCACTTCTGATTGGATTTCGAGGGGGTTCAGATGGTTGGTTTCCTTTAAAGAGCCTTTAACCAACTCTTGTTTTAATGCAGTGTCTCTCAACCCTGTTCCTGTAGCCCCCTCCATTTTATACCCACAAACATTTCCAGGAACCGGGCTGAGAACCTCTGTTTTAGTGCAATTGCTGATTGACAGAAATAGGTGGTCCTTTTTGTCTGGGATTACATCAGGACAGAGTAATGTCTATGCTACAAATGCAATGTGGTCTCGTGCATTTCTGAACATATGTTCCTGTATTTAATGCTGCAAACCTGATCAGATGTTTGGATGTTCACTTCATATGTTATAGCATTTCTCACTTTTCAAAGCATCTGATATGAGCAAAGAAAAACAGCCTTTGTCATCTTTTACTCGTGAAATATGTACTACTTTGTATAACACATGTAAAGGCTTTCTATTTTTCGAATAAGACATTTAGACATGTTCCCATTACTGTGAATCATTATCTGTTATCATATTTATAATACTTTGTAAAATAGATGACATGTATGGCACACACAGCAGTACAGACTCTTATTTTCTTAGATATGTGCCTGAACTGGTTACAGAAGTTACCTTGATTCCGAAGAGCTAACAGTAACCGTTTAGCACGACTCAAATAGATTCATTTAATCTATTATTCATTGCATCATAGCCAAAGTGATTATTTTCAGGGGCTTTTGATGCATGTGGGAGCAGAGCCACAAAGAGACTTATAGTGAAAAATCCACTTATGTAGGAGGGAACTGACAATATTTAGTTGGAATAGGACAGGTGTTCTTCTGAGAAAGAAAATTGTTCCCCAAATTACCACATGAAAGTGAGTTTAACCTGCTCTGAAAATTGTGGGCTTTAACTGACATGACAAGACACTGTACAGTGTTATATCAAGAGGAATGGAGTGTTAAGATTTGACCGCAGTGGACAGAATGTAGAATACAGTTGCCTATATAGTGATAATTTCTTCAGGAACTATTCAAGTTGAATAGTGGAAGTGCTTATGAGATTATACGCCTACAGAAGAAATTGATGCTCACTTATAAGGGTCCCATGATGTAGAGTGTTTATGAAGGGGAATGTGAGCTCATCATTTACTCGCTCTCCTGTCATTTCAGATACATTTTTGAAAATTGTCATACAATGAAAGTCAATGGGTCCCAATGTAGATTAGATCCCACTGACTTTTACTGTAAGGATATAAACAATTGAAACATTCCCCAAAATATCTTGTTTGTGTTCAGCAGAAGAGAGTCACACGGGTTTGTGGATGAGGGTGAGTAAATGATGACAGAAATGTAATTTTCCACCTATCGCTCTTCAAGCAGTGCTACATTTCAACCTTCATTTGAAATGCATCACAGTATTTGACAGTAAACAGTTTATCAGAATTGGCCCTTAGATGTTTTCAAATGCAACGTCAGCCCACATGAAGATGGCTATACAATATTAATGCTGAAGAATTGCATGCACCTTTGATGTAATGTCGAAGCTGAAGCTGTCAGTTGCACTGATGAATGGTGAGTTACATGCAGTACGTCGACCTCCCAGTGACAGTTGAAATAACCAGTCAGTGTCATGTCATGATGGCGATGAGTGTTTCTCCTCATGCCTTTCTAGTTGAATAAACCCCATCATCACATCATTTTAAACCTGACAAACAGGCTTTTGTCTATTGTGAGTAGGACAGATTTTCTCCCATACATGAATTATTTTAAGAATCCGTTTCTGCTTTTGCCATATCACAAGCCTTTTTGACAGTCTGTTCTTGGCATTAGTCCCGTGGTCCTCCTTTCAGCACGTATCAGTCCTTTCATCACGTTGACATGCAGTCGGGCCAAATGTCCACAGCATGTCAATCAGGCGGGCTCCAAAGAGACCCATTGAAGCTCTCGTCACAGGGAGTTCAGGAACAAACACTGTTTTGTGTGTCTTCCCTGTGGAACTCACATAGACCGCTGAAGAGCTTTTACCTGTGTGGTTGCCTTAATTCGAAGCTTTTTATACAACTGATGGAAGACTTTAAAGACAACGAGTGCCTTGATATGATAGCTAGCCTGAATATCCAAAGAACATTGCCAAGGACAGCTCATGCAGCCATGTTAGCTTCATCTGCAAAGCCGTCAACAAGAACCTCCAGCAATTAGATGCATTTAAAATGTAGCATTGTGAAATATGGATGCTTTTTTGATACCAGTTGAAACTTCATCGTTGATTATAGATGACGGGTATGGCATTAGCATCATTAGCCGTTAGGAACTGGATGCACACTGGAAGAGGGAATGGCACAGGCGGGCTGAGGTTAGCTGTGGTGATTTCAGGATATGTGCCTGTGGGGCTACATGCTCCCCGACCTTCACTGGGTTGGAATGATACAGTGATAAAAATGTACCTTATCGGATATATCATTTTGCAAAGACTGAGGCTACAAGCCACTTAGAGGACACCAGGGACAAAATCTGATTCTGTTAGGTGACAAAAAGAGCCCGCTTGGCTATAATCTCCGAAATGATCTAGGTATTTTCTCGCTGAGTAAAACGCTGGGCCCTAATGCTACAGGATTCAGTGATGAGCTGCCACCTTTTCATCATTTTGTAAGGAAAAGTTCACCTAAAAATGAAAATTTTGGCATTAGCTCATTCCAATGTCATTTCAACCCTATTATAATATTATTTTCTTATGCAGAATGAACAAGCTTCTGTTTTCCATATAAAAGTGGGTTGTGAATGTGATTTTTAGATTTATATTGAGCCCGGTCTCATGAACATGCATATAAATACTACTCCAAATAAAAACAGAAAATCGTGGTATTGATACGCAAAAATGGACTTTGGCGTGCATATAATATCCACGTGTTTGGCGTGCATATCATACACAGTTTTTACGTGCATATGATACACAATTTGTTGGCGTGCATATGAGATGCAGTTTTTGCGTACGTATCGACCCCACAACCCTAATCCTACCCATTGCGTATTATATGCATGCCAAAGTCAAATTCTGCGTATAAACACAGTACGCCAAATCGAAGCTATATTAGGATTTCGCCGAATTTCGATTTTAGACAGATTTTTAGACAGTTTTTCAATACTAGGGATGTAACAATGCACCCTGAGCTGGTTGAAAATCAATAAAAATGTGCAATTTAAGTTGGTTGAGATGTTAAAGGGGTCCTATTATGCTCTTTTACAAAGTCTTGATTTTGTTTTGTGGGTGTAATAGAACATGCTCTCATGCTTGGTGGTTCGAAAATCGCATTATTTTTCACATAATTTACATTATTACAATACCTTTCTCCCCAGCCTGACACAAACAGCTCGATTAGTTCCGGGTTTGATGAAGGCCCGCCTTCTGAAAAACGAAATGTGTTGTGATTGGTTAGCTGTCCCAGTGCGTTGTGATTGGCGAACAGCTTAGATGGTGTTTCAGTATTGCCCAGTATTGTACAGATAAGTGCAATGGTAATATGTATTGTTTATTGTTCTTTAATTCTAACATTATAACATGAATTGCACTGAAACTGTTATACAGTTGAATTTATTTATACCATAGTCCCACAGACTTACACTATTTGTGGCCACATATTTATGCAAATTAATTATCTGCCAGCGGGAGGCGCTGTTGGAGCGGGAGAGCTCCGGTAACGCTGTACACAAAACAGAGCTCTGCTCACAAACTCTGCTTTATCAGACATTATATGCAAGATGAAATGAAAATGACATCCAAAATTTTCTGAAAACAGTTGGTTTCCGTCAGAAATACAGTGATATAAAAACACCCGCACTGGGTTTCGATTTTGAAACGTGCAGAGCTCAACCAAGCGTTCTCCTCACCTCCCAACCATTCAAATTTCCGTGGGATTTACAATTTGTGATGTCACAAATACAGGAAAACAACTTTGTAGTCCAAACGAGCCGTTCGTTGTAAAGGGATTTTTTAAAAATGAAATATCTCCCTTTGGAGTGGACTTTGAGATTTGTAACTTTGTAGATCGTTTTATGCCCAAACATACACACTACACACTGACTAAAATTCAAAAAGTGAAAAAGCATAATAGGACCCCTTTAAAGGAATCATGATACAATTGGGAGTAGGGGTTTATATGAATGTATCACTTCGTAAAATGTATCGCTTCGTGAGTTGAGTGAATTGTTACATCCCTATTCCTTACACATTTTACATTCATGAATGCATTTCGGAAAAACAGTAAGAAACCGATTAGAGCTTTATCAAAAACCTGTAACAACATGTGAACAGACCATACAATATGAATATGAGTAAATACAAGTACGTTTATGTGCTTTTTACTGCTCACGAGTAATATGATGACCATGGCAATTAAGTTGGAAAGATGCAAACTTTGTTTCCGAATGACCAAAGTAAAGATACAGTGTCATTTCATTTAACATTTAAACATTTAAAGGCCAGCCAATGAAATACATGTCCAAACAACTTTAATACGTCCAGCGTGTAAAACAATATGATTTAAGCACTAAATCCAGTAGAAATTCAAGCACAATCAGCATATTTCAAAAACTCGCAACAGATGTCATACCTGCTTCTCACAGGGACTGGCTGCCACCTGGCATTTTTCACTTGCTATTTGCATAAAGTTGAACATCCCTGAACTTTTGGCCATTATCAATGCTTTTCCCGCACAAGCGTGAAGCTCAACTCCCATAGGAATGAAATGCAAATGCTCGCTTGCTCTGCGCCAGTCGACACGCACCGTGAGGGGGGTGGCGGAGAAATCGTGCTTTCTGTGGTTTAGAAATTGCTCACATTGTGATTTTATTACATTCATTTATTTTCTGTGAAGCTGCTTGGCAGTGATGTGTATCGTGAAATGTGCTATACAAATAAATATGAATTAAACTGATTTAAGATTTTGATTAATCTCAAAGCCCTAGTTAGTGATTTGTATTTCACATTTATAAATGTGATTATAATATAACTGAATCAAATTGACTACAAGTAATTTTTTAAGAATCAGATCAGGTAGAAATAAGGTAACAATTGCCAGTTTCACTGTATAGTATGCCTTTAGGAGACTTGGAATATAGAGCATGAGTCATATGGACCACTTATATGGTGCTTTATTTTTGTCCTTTTGGGAGCTTGTCAGTAAAAATAACCATCCACTTGTTTTCTAAGGAAAACACAAGGTGAAGGTTGGGCGTTCTGCCTAAAAGGTCTCTTTTGGGTTTCATACAAGAAATAAAGGGTCAGAATGACATGAGGGTGTGTAACTCATGACAAAATGTAAATTTTTTTTGGGTAAACAATCCTTTCATACAGCTACAGTATAACACATCGCAGTCAGAACATCACCAGTACAAATCCGCATCTCTGATTGACCATGGCTGGCATAAATGCCTCCTGTCACCATTTTGGTTTCTCAGCCATGTCACAGGACTGCACATCAGTTCGAACACGCTTTTTACCTCAGCTGCTCAATAACCAAAGGCAAAGAGAACAGAGGCTGCTGGAACAGATTGATGCAGTGGAGCTCCTCTCATCTTCACTGCAGTGACTGAAGATCAGACGAGATCACTCACAGTGGACCCTCCTGTCACAAACATCTTTCAGCATTGTGGAGATCACCCCAGGCAGGAAACTTGTTTTCTCCTCCCCCTCCCCCAACTATACATTCATGAACATGCTCTCTATACCCCAACACCGAGATTCAAACCCTGATACTCCTTCAAGCCAGCACCGCATAAAAAAAATATTTGCCGTTTCCCTCCTCCTTTTATCTGCGGTAGGCATGAAGAACGCTGATAAAGATGTGCATGCAGAAATCTTGCGTTATCTTTCCAAATGATTGAGATAAATGCATTGTGTAGCCTTGCATCGACTCTTTATCGCCTGTTTTAAAAGATAAACATCTACGAGCGACAGTACATTTGTCAATCCTCACTATCAGTGCTGTGGAGGGGACAATGAGGGTGATTATTAAGACTTAACTAGTGCCGACTGTAGTAGATGAGAAGCAGAGAAAGCTATCTGCTATCGGAGTTGTTTTCTGAGGCTGGTTTGAAAGTTTGCTCGCCTAAAGGGAAGATTTGGAGCTGAAGTATGTCACAACTGTGGCACATCCCTCATTCACATGCTCAAAGCCCCAGGGAATCAACATGTCTGAATGCAAATGGTACGAATCTCCCCTGGAATTATACATTAGCTGGAACGAATGGAAGGTCTTAGCTTGAAAACACTTTGGAATTTTAGCCGCTGAGATTGAAATTTATGGTAAATGAGGCTCTTATATGGTGTTTTATTACAAATGCGCTATAATTATATATATAAAACGCCTGCATTATTATTAATGTATGCAATATGGAAGGGTTTAAAAAAGACAGTGGAGCAGTGAAATGTCCCAGAGGGACATTTATATAATTACAGAATAAAAGTAAAGGGAATGAGGTAGGATACAGTTTGGAGTTCAGGTGAAAATGTAGAAAATTCATTACCTCAGTGTTTCCAGTGTTTTGGAGCTTTTCTGCTTGAGGAGACCCAGATTTGACACTGTCTGCAACAAAGGACTCGCAAATACATGAAACAGGCCCCCTTCTGGTGTACTGCAATAAAAAATCAATTGCCATGTGCTTCTTAAGCACATGGGGTTTAGCCGGCTGTGAGGGGGCTGGAGCAGAGATGATTGGTGGGTGGAGGTTTCACTGTCACTGTAATTACAAAGAAGAATGCAGGGCAAGACAGATTGAGGTCTTGTTTTTCAGGGGGAAGGGCTTTGGGGGTGATCATGACAGAATTTTAGATAACGTATTGACTACCCAGCACTTGCTTTCTTCTGTCATCCCTGGGTATTGATTGAAAATTTGTGCTAATGAGTGTTTCACAAGTTTTATATTGTTAATGAGCTGATGTTTTATACCGGATGTTGTAGTTGCATCAGCGCTTCAAAAAAAAAAATCATATTCATTAATTTTGTGTTTGTCAGTATTTTTTGTTTTGTTTGCAGTAAAAAACCTCCTTAACCATCAAAAAAGAGGTTTTCAGAAGTCTTAATGCAATATGACCATCCTTTTTGTGAAGGACCTTCCTAGTTTTTAGAACATGATCTGGAAAATATTTACATTTGTGTTAAGTTTTTTTTTCTTTGTATTTTATTTACCCAGTAGATATAAATCTAACTTTGCATATCACAACAAATACTGTTCCAAAAAATGTACACATTAACTTTGACAAGCGTAAATAGGCCTACTGTTTAGAAAAACCTTTATTTTAAGGACCAGTTCTCACTATTTACTAGTATCTTATTAGCATATTGTCTTTTTATTAGTACTTTTTAGGGCCATATTAATGTCTTATTCTTCATGAGCATTATTCTATATCCCTTAACCCTGCTCAATAGCTAAACTTAACAGCTACCTTACTAACTATTAATAGCAAACAGCAAATGAATAGTTAGTGGTGATTATGTGTTCCCTACTCTAAAGTGTTACCCCTTTTATTGTAAGTCTTTTGTAAAATCAAATTCTCCATGGACCCTAGTTTGAAACACCCTGCCATATGATATAAGAAAAATATATATTATTACCTACTTTATCGGCAAATTGTATTTTACAATGCAAATCTAATGTCCATTACATTAATCTTACATTTCTTCTCCTGTACTCTTCTCAGTTTGTTCCCAGTTCTCCAAAGGAGTGTACGCCATCATCGGCCTGTATGACAGGAAGACCATGAACATGCTGATGTCGTTCTGTGGCGCTCTGCATGTGTGCTTCGTCACGCCCAGCTTCCCCATCGATACCAACAACCAGTTTGTGATCCAGCTGAGACCTGAGCTCCAGGACGCTCTGATTGGCCTTGTCGAGCACTACAAGTGGACCAAGTTCGTCTACATGTACAGCTCAGACTCAGGTTGGCTTTTTATCCTGCTGTTTCAAAAGCACAATAATGTCTTTATTTGTTTTTTTTTGTTTGTTTTTGTTTTTCCTGTATCTGCATTGCCACTGCAGTTGCAGTCGTGATAAAATGTTGTAATACTCTGTAAGGTTGCTCAGGATGTCATGAAGATGAACTGCAAATAATTTAGTGATTTGTGATTTAGGAGCTTTGGAAGATATTGCTGGGAAAGTTTGAAAAACGTGATGATTTGGTGTAATCCTGTTGAGGTGCTCTGCTTGGCTTGTAATAGGGTTATACTTTGACATTTCCAGTGCCTCGGGTGTAGTAATTTTACTTATGGCTCCCTGATTCCCGCGGGATGGTTCTGATAATCTGTTTGAAGTTCACTGAAAGATCTTCATTTGTGATTTGAGTATGGACGAGCACTGGCTGCACCATATTTCTCCTGTGAGGGGAGACACGTGTGTGGCGCTCCATCATATTTGCCATATCCAATCATTATCAGACTGTCATTAGAGAATAACTCCAAATCATTCCTGCCGGAGTCATTTATGGATCTCCAGCTAGTGAATTCATTTAACATTTGTGGCAATGTTGTGCACAGTATTTTCTGCACAAAAACCAGTTTTATTTGTTAATCGCCCACAATCCAGTTTAACCATGTGCTAAATGCATTAGATTTGCAACATATTTAAATAAAGTCATTGTCATTATTTTCAGCACAAACATGCCTCATTTCTATGTAAATTAGGCTCATTATTGATTGCACCCTATTCACAAAACTCAGTGCTATAGAGCTGTTCAGTCATGAAATCAATTTGTAGACCAACCCGGAAGACTAATTCACCATGGCTTCCCTCGGGAATTTCCTAAAGGGGTTTTAGAATAGCAGTCTTCGATTTGTGAGTAAAATAAGGTCTGTGGTTCAGGTTACTTGAAGAGACTAATGTTTTGTTCTACAACATAAATTATACGTGGTCGGATTTCTGAATACAGAAGCCTCTGTATTAGGACTACAACGGTTATCAATTCGTCAAGCATGTAAACTCGCATCTTTGTGGTAGTTGTAGTGGTTTCTGACAGGTTTTTTTTGTTTGTTTGTTTTTGGTAAAAAAAAAATTGTATTTTGAGGAAAATATCCAGTGAATTTAGTCAGTATTTATCAATTATATTCAGTTTTACTCATAACACAATAGCATCTAATTTTAGTTAACGACACAAAAAAGCCAACGAGAATATAGAAATTGAAACCTAATATTCCAAGTAGAGCTGTAATGCTATCATATCTTTACTGCAAGATTTTCCTGGCCAGAATAATTCATGATAACGATATTATCATGATATCTATAGAAATTTTGAAAATTTAATAATAAAAGTCTTGTCATAAAGTCTTGAGGCATGTTTTTTAAAAGTTGAACTTGCATTAATTTTACATGGCCTTCTAAACTCTCTTGTGCGAGACTCAAGTGCAGCGGTGATAGAAGTCCCTCTAAAAAATGTGCGAAATATATATTCTGTTCAAATGGCTTGGTTTAGTTTTGACGTAAACAAGATCTTCTCTGGATTGATGTTCTCTTTTTCCACTATATTTTGAATGAACAGTGCAGCAGCCCCAAATCTAGTGGTTTCAACAGGATAGGCTAACAAAAACATTAGGTGCGGCCCAAATTGCATACTTATGCACTATTCTATGACGTTTTGTAGTATAAATAGTGTGAGTAGTGTGTTCACACTAAAAATTCCAAAAAGAAAAAGTGCACTTTAAATACCTGGATGATGCACTTAAATAACCGAAAAAACGAAGTGTGGAATGTTGGACACTTCATGCACTTAACTGTCACAGCATTAATTATGTCGCAAAGGGGGAGGGGCCATCAGATTCCGATTATAAATGACAAAATAACCTTAAATAATTTATACACTACACGGTTGAGTACATAATGCGTAAGTACATAGTGTATAGTGCGTCATTTGGGATGCAGGCTTTTAAAATGTAACGATACACTGTCATCGCATCTTGTGTGCCACTGATAAGGCTGCCTTAACATACACCTAAAATTTGAATGCAATGTTTTTGCATTTGAATATGGATTTTTATTTTAAATTCGATTAATATTTGATTTTTTTTGACAGCCCTACTGTACAAAAGTGTACAAAAAGACCATGCTGTTGATTCTGCAGATGGAATCCAAAAAACTTCCACATTGGCAAGCAAACTTTTTTCGGGTCCAGATAGAGTGTCCCGTTTCATCTGTCATCGACAACAAGATCTTGTGTGGCAGTATTAGCTACACATCTCTGCATTGTTGCAGTCTTTCTTATTTCATGACAGATGGTAACCAGCATTACATTAACGCCACCTACTGTGCTGGAGTATAATATGTGTAGTATTAACATATCAGTATTTTTTAAAATAATGACATAGTTATTGTCAGTAACAATATTTTGTGCCAACCCTAATTCCAGCATTCTATAGATCCATTTAAACATGTATTAAAATATAACAAAACATGTGAAAGCCCAGCCTACTGAAGCGGTCTTGTCAAATAATGTCAAGCACAGACTTGAGGTAACCCATGGCAGGAAAATGCAAATTCTCATCCTGGTTTTATGACTACAAAATGAAAAGCTCTGTTTGTCTGGTGAAATGAACTTCACATCATTACCGCTCACAGAAAGCAGTTGGTAAACAGAACTTGATTTAAAAGAGGTACAGTGTTTGTTAGGGGTGTAACGATACGCGTATCGTGTATCGAACGATTCAAGTGATGATTTGGCAAGTTCCAAATCATCCTTATCATCCTTATCCCCTTGGAGTGGGGACTTTGGAGCGAGCAGGGCACATGCGTGCCATTATTTAGTCGTTTAGAACGCACTTGGTGAAGGGAGCGATCTAATTTCCTCATTATCTTCAGCTGGGATGTTCCCCTGACAACACAGCATGCTGTCCGTCAGCAGATGTCGCTGTTTTAATGTCATAAATGTCTTTTTATTGTTGTTAGCATAACTGTTGGAAATACACATGCATTTTATATTTTAAAATGTTTTTAAAATATGCTATATAATATATAAAAATAATGTATATAAAAATTTTTAAAATGCAATTTTTTTTTTTTTTTTTTTTTTATGCGGTGTCAATAGCGAATCTGCTGACCGGACATGTCTGCGTTAATCAGGGGAACATCAAGCTAGATAATGAAGGAAGTGGATCAACTCCCCTTCACCAAATGGATTCTAAATGATAAATAATGGCACGCATGCCCTGCTATCTAAATCCCACAAGGGGATAAGGATGATAAGGATGATTTGGAACTTGCCAAATCATCACTTGAATCGTTCGATACACGATACGCGTATCGTTACACCCCTAGTGTTTGTGTATATTGTCTATTGATTATAGCAGGATTTACTCATTACATACTGTAATGGAGAAGATCATCATATAAGCAGCCATATATCCTGCGTGATGTTGTCGCGCATTTTAAAGAGCTGATTCAGGCGTCTGGATTGCAGTGGTGGAGAGATGCTGCACAGTGATGTACAGATTTTGTGGCAGCATTTGTGCTGTTACTTGATTTGCATAATTCCTTTAGTGAATCGGCGCTAAAACAACACAGAGAGCATGTGCAAATAACAAATAACACCACTGTCAACAGGCACAGTTCATTCTTTGTGAACCCACCCCAGCATGTTACACAATATTACATTTGTCTACACCCCTCCCCCTACTCTTGATTATACAAAGTTAAGGGAAATTAAAACCTCAATCAAGAAACATACATTATTGATTCACACATCATGTAGATGTGAGCCAGTGCTGAACTAGGAACACAAGGTCACTGAGTGTTTTATCCACACACAAATACAACTACTACCTAGAAGCCCCCACTGCTCTCCTGTTGCCTGGATACAAGAGTACTCAGTCTCTAGGTTATTTTAAACCTTTTAAGTAACTCCTGTCTCTGTGTGTGTGTGTGTGTGTGTGTGTGTGTGTGTGTGTGTGTGTGTGTGTGTGTGTGAGAAATGTTTATGTCATGTCATGTAGCACGTTAAACCCAGAGCTCACAGGTAAAGCAAGAACATGGCAGATGTAATAATAACTATGTCTATGCCATGGGTATGCTTTTAATCAAATTATATACAGTATGCTGATTAATTATATGCACAGTATATTGGTAACATATCAGATAGTAGCTGATATTAGACATTTAACATTTTTATTATTTACATTTTTCAGTATTTAATTGTGCATGATCATTTCCCTATTTTCACATTTAGGTTATGTTTGCCATCATCTAACGCTCACTGAAAGTTAATTTATTATCACTGTTAAATATAATCTCAAAATGAATATCCATTTTTCATACTGTAGATTGTATTGTTGTGATGCCTAAATTTACTTAGACTGATTTGAGTTTTTAGTGATTTATTTCTAATTTATTTAGATGAAATGGCATAGAATTTTAATATCATCCATTTATTGGTTATTCGTCATAACATAAATAACTATATGCTTATCGTTATTGACTGAAATTTTTATATTGGGCATTCCTATTTCTTTGTCTAATGCTCGTACATCACTGTTTTACAGCATCTTACACCATGAGTGATTTTGTTTTTGATTGATTAGGTTGACATATTTGTCTAGATTTTTATTTATTTTTTATTATTATTATAATTATTTTTACTGCAGTGCTGCAATTTATGTGCCGCATATTTATATTAAGGCTTGTTAAAAATAGCCCAACCTTTAGAAATGCTTCAAATCCTGTTGCAGATGGGACTAGCATCATCTGTAAATATGCAATTTTCATACTGTACATTATAATGTTGTGATGCCTGAAGACTTTTTAGTGAATTATTTCTAATATATTTAGACAAAATAGTATCAAATTTTAATACCGGCCATTTATTGTTTATTCGCCTTAAGGGATAGTTCACCAAAAATTAAAATTCATTAATTAAATGTCATTAAATACTCACCATCATGTCGTTCCAAACACAAATTAAGATGTTTTTGATGAAATTCGAGAGCTTTCTAACCCTGTATAGACAGCAACGCAACTGACACGTTCAAGGCCCAGAAAGGTAGTAAGGACATCGAATAGTTTTTGTGTACAAAGAAAACTAAAATAACAGTTTAATGACATTACGGTTGAACCACTGATGTCGAATGGACTATTTTAATGATGTCCTTGCCATCCTGAATGTGAACGTGTCAGTTCCATTGCTCTCTATGCAGGGCCAGAAAGCTCTAGGATTTCATCAAAAATATCTTAATTTGTGATCTGAAGATAAACAAAGGTCTTACAGGTTTGGAATGACATGAGGGTGAGTAATTAATGAGAGAATTTTTATTTTTGGGTGAACTATCCTTTAACATAAATAATTATTGGTTTATTGTTATTGTGAAGAATTTTAATATCATGCATCCCCAGTTCTGTCATATTTTGAAATGTTCATATCCATCTGGACGTCTTAGTCTACTGCATGTGCATCAATGTTTTTCAGCTAGATTTTTATTATTGTATCTTTTTTTTTTTTCCTTTTTTTTACAGCGGTGTTGTAATTACCATGCAGCATTTTTATATTAAAGCAATGTGTCATGTTAAAAATTGTCCAACATTTAGAATGCCTCAAATCCCTAATGGATATTTTCATTTTGCAAAAAGGTGTTTCAGGCAAGGTGTTGTGGTTTTCTCTACTACCATGCAAAAACACTGCCACAATAACCTGGTCTCACACTAAAATGTTTACTGCGTCATTTGTCAGGTGTTGAGAGATGACATCTCAAAGCCATTGCAGATGGGACGAGCATCATCTGTGGAGCTTGCAGCAGTTTAGTGATCACAACCCCCCAAATCTGTCCTTGCCAACTCACACAGATGTTTACCGAACTGAAGCATGATGAGCCGGGCGCATGTGCACTATCTCCTCAAAGACCCAGATAATAGAGTTAGGGCCTGTAAACACACAGCCGGCTTTGTTGAAGAAGGCAAGGAAAACACACTGTGTTGGAGACGGACGGAAATTCAATTTGTTCCTGTGTGTGAGATATTTGGAGAAGCACAGCAAGAGCAGGTGATAGCAAGCCAATTCCGCTCTTCCAAGACAATCCCTACACTCGTCTGCTACCCTTTTCCTGCCTTATCACCAACGGCACAGTCGCGCAAAGCAACACTAACGGGAGACGGACAGAACGCACCGTCCGTCTCTCCCTCCGTCTTATCTGCGGGTTAGTGCTGCTCGGTGGGAGATAAAGCTGGTTTGCTCTGTGGCACGAGACAATTTCACAGCTGCCGAGACGCAGGTGTCAGGAGAGGGTAGAGCGTTGGTGTGGCCAAGGCTGTAGAGGCGTTTCGAAAGGCAATCTGACACAGTCTTTTAATGAATGCCAGTGAATACACTGGCTGCCTCACCGTTCTTTCAATGACAAACCTAATTCTGGCTTCTGCTGCATAATAATCCAAGTATTCATTCTATAATTAGCAAATCTCCTTTTAATCTGTTATTTTACAGAGAGATGTGAAATGAAAGCCTTTCAAATGACGTGCAGGTAGTATGGAAATTATGCAGAACAGTGACAAAAGTTTCAGTGAATATCCTGCAGAAAGCAGTATTTATGTGGACATCCGAACCCAAGAGTCTCTTTGTACACCACAGTCCAGATTGTAGTCTTGTTTTTAGTTAATGATATGCATTGTTAACGTATTATGCTAATAGTATGCAGTGGGCCAAGATCAGTGTCTATATTTATAATGTTTCTATCTGCTCATCTCTAGATATAGTTGAATCTCTGCCAAAAACAAAGGTATTTTTTTGCCTCATTTGGAAAAATCATGCAAGAGCTTCTCAAAAGACATGGTGTTAACAAAAATGGACAAATTTTGATACATATTTTGACAGTGAAGCAAAACGAATCGTTTTTTTTTTTAACACCAAGCTTCTTTCTAGGAGACTGGGCCGTAATGTACGAGCAGCTGTGATGACAGCACCAATTATGAGCCAAATCCATGACTGAAAGTGCAACCGAGCATTCACAACAAATGCAAATTCATTTAAATACATAAATTGGCTTATTAATGTTGTCTCGGATTAATTTCTTTGAGTTTATGTCGCTTTCCTGACCCATTTAAATGTGCCATCTCACTTGCTGAACTTTGCATGGCCTAATTTTCCAGCAAATCCATAGTCAGGCTTTATTAGGAGGTTGGTGGTTTGTGTTTTTGTGCATTTGTGCTGCTCGCAAACACTGATATGCGTATGATTATAGGTGTCAGTATTGATCTAGCTTTTGCTTTGAAGGCACTTGCCTCTGGTTGAATTGGAGATTTGATGTCTTTGAAGTTGAAATTCTGCTGCCTGCAGAATCCGTCCTTCATATTGACCAGTAAGCTTATCGTAACCGAGCACAAGCCAATGCTGATCGCAGTATTAAGGTGTCATAATTTGGTTTTTAAAAATGCACAGGCATTGATCCTGTTCCTCTAGGTAAAGGCTGATAAGGAACTTACCTAATTCAGTCAGCATGACTGAATGAGATTGTCTTTTGAAGTTGGTAAGTGCTGCATGACCACCCAGATCTCTTTTTAAACACAGCATAGCACTTTTGATCAGAATTTGTATAACTGATGACTCTTTTAAATGGTGTAATATTTTGATTAACTCTGCAGTGGCATGTAGTGACATTTGTGACCCTGGACCACAAAACCAGTCTTAAGTCGCTGGGGTATATTTGTAGCAATAGCCAATTGTATGGGTCAAAATTACTGATTTTTCTTTTATGCCAAAAAATATTAGCATATTAAGTAGAGATCATGTTCTATGAAGATATTTTGTAAATTCCCTACTGTAAATATATCAAAACTTAATTTTTGATTAGTAATATGCATTGCTAAGAACTTCATTTGGACAACTTTAAAGGTGATTTTTCTCAATATTTTGATTTTTTTTTGCACCCTCAGATTCTAGATTTTCAAATAGTTGTATCTCGGCAAAATATTATCCTGTCCCAACAAACCATACATCAATGGAAAGCTTATATATTTCAGCTTTCTCAATTTTGAAAAATTGACCCTTATGACTGTTTTTGTGGTCTAGGGTCACGTTTTGTTTTCTACTTGTTGGTAGGGGTACATTTAAAGACACTGGACAATAAAATGTATAAAAGTATTCTTTCTGAAGGACCATTTTGATGCATATTAATATAGCCATTAGCCATTTAAAAACATTTTAAAAAGCTTTTTATGTTCTAGTTATTTATTTATTTTTGAATAATCAAGGATTTCACCGTTTTTTAATTTCTGAATTAAAGTAATTATGACATTTTTATTATCTGTTTATAAGTGAAAAAAAATTCTCATTAAATGACATTCTTTAAAACACTGTTTCTTAAGAAAAAAGTAAGCATTTGGAGCAATTTCAATATTGTAAATATTTGAAAAACTCACGTCTGCCAAAACAAGCCATGTAGTGATATTTCTCTTGAAAATATGTATTAAACTTTTATTTAAACTATTTATTTATTATAATATTTTTTTCTTTAAGTAATCATTTAATCAAGTATTATTTACTTTTTACTTGATGTTTTTGCCGTACATGTTCACAAAAATTCCAGCTTTGTTAAAAATGGTATAAATGTTTAACAAAACCATATAAAACCGACATGAATGCAAAAACTTGTCTGAAAGCTTGACACATGCAATGATTTTTTTCCTTTTCTCTATTTGAAAGACTTTTATTGGTCATTGACCCAGGTAACGGTCTAATAAATGGAGGAATTTGCTTAATTCCGTTCGATTCATAGTCAATAAATCTTGGGAGGCTAAGAAAACACTCACCTTAAAATACAGATGCTACTGAGGAGCAAATCATCTTTCATTAAACTAATTATATCAGTGCGTCTGCTACACAGGAAACAAGCTGTCAATGTCGGCAGATAGTTCCTGTTTGAAGAACAATCAGCCGTTCTTTCTTTTATTAGTTCCTCTCCATATGCAAGAAGCCATCACATGACCAAAGCACACGCAGGTAACTAGAAAAAGTCAAATGATCTGAAACGAAGCGTGCTTAGTCATACATCGCGTCTCTGCATGGCGAGAGGCATCCAATAAAATAGGTTGTTCAGTTCTAATGAAATTCACAGCAAGCCATCCAAATGCTGGCTCTCAGCAGAGCAATGTCCATTAATATCCCATTATTTAATTTCCTCTTAGAAAAGCATAGCTATACAGTTCATACAGTTGCTTTTGATCTACCGGTTTACAAAAGGCAGTTCCTCAACATGAAGTTCTGTTTCTTTGAAAAGCTAATAAGCACCGGAGGACCAAAAAAAAGAGAATGTATAAGAGGATGTGATGCTGAGAATCACACGTAAGCAAGCTAGAAGTAATGAAAGAGCACTGTTTAGTGAAGAAATAAATGTTGCATATCCAAATATTTAATTTAACCATAATTGCTCAAGGTTTTTCTAAAATGTGTCCAGACTAAACAACTTCAAACACGTCTCAACTTGTCCTCCTTACAAAAACACCCAGAATTTTCCCTAAGCTGAAGAAAAGAGGAACATTTGAAGTTCAGTTTAGCTGTCCATAATTCTAAGCAGGAGATTCTAAGTGAAATGAAAGCAGATGTTGATCAGAGCTGGAGCAGAACAGTGGAGACCCCCTGCTGAATGTGGAGACAGAGCTTCTCCTCGGGAGTACGTGACTCAACAGAGCATGTGGGTTTTTTCCAAATCAAGACTTTACTTCCCAGAATGTTACAGTACATCACTGTAGTGAGCTGCATCACTGTCTTAAAATACTGATGTTTTTTAGGAGGTACAGATGCTTCAACATATTGTGCTGAAACAAATGTGTATCCATGCAAGCAGCTGCCTATTATGAATATTCAATTATAGCCAAATGAGGTTTCTTACTGGGGCTTTTTTTTTTTTTTTTTTTTTGAAGGTCTGACGGTGCTGCAGAAGATCTTGGACACTGCTGCTGAGAAGACCTGGCAGGTGACATCCATAAACTTTGACACTCTGACAGAAGCGGCGTTCTTGAAAACCATCCAAGATCTGGATAATAAGAAGGAGTACAGGATCATTCTGGACTGTGAGCTAGAGAGACTCAACTCCATCTTAAACTTGGTGAATGCTTTATACATTACTATGATTAAGAACACACTTAATTTTTTATATTGTGTGCGTAGTGCATGTATTTTACTGTGTGAACGAACCCGTAACCAGGTGGTTGGCCCAGACAAAATGTTCACATTTTCTGCATGGATTTTGAGGGAAAATATGTGGAATTAAGTGGAATGGATTGGAAAATGTGTTATGCAGAGCTGAAAGTATTAAGCTAAGCATTCCAGTAGTCATACGTTGTGATTTCCAGACCGATATTTACACATTATAATTTAAAATTATATAACAAATAATATTAAAAATTAGTTTTGCTAGATACTGGCAAGATAGTTTTCTTTGTGAGGGCTTTTGTAAAGTAAAGTCCTCCCTCAAGCAAGCATGACCATCAATCTCTCCATTTGTATGCTTATTTACATTTACATTCAGTTCTATGAATTCATTACCAACAAACAAATTGAAATCCTTCCCTATGAAAAGGGTGGAAACTGGAGTTAGGTCTTAATAATTAGTACTGTAGCAAAACTACAGTCTTAACACACACAGTCTTGGTAACACTTAACGTAAAGCCTTTATATATAATGCATTATAAAAGTAGTTTTAATGCATTAATTACACTTTATAATGGACCTTATAATGCAATGTATGATCTCCTGAATAATTGTAACCACCACTGTAATGCATTATAATTCTTATCTATTCATTGTTACACCTTTAGAAAGTATAATGCAATAAAACACATAACCAACAAACCTTCAAATTTTATAATGCATTTTAACATTGGTTACAGTTATTTATGAAATGATATAATGCATAACAACGTACATTATCAGTACCTTTACAATACATTATACATAAAGGCTTTAACCTTTATTAAACATTTATTGCATCTACAGTTTTCCCAATTCATTTCTTAGTTTCTAAAGGGATTCCAAGTATTGTCAAAAATAATAATAATTCACAGTGTATTCTTTTAACTTAATAGCCTATAAATAAGTTGCTCTGGGACATCTGCCTTCATTTTTATAAATTTTATGTTGACTTCATTATGGAACATTACATGTCTTCTTGGATAGCAGATAATTTTTCAGTACACTTTAAAGTTATGTCATTTCTTTCGCAGAATGATTTGAGAAACAATGAGTTCCTCCTTTAGGCACACCACGGCAATTACTTTTCTCACCGTTCAACATCCAGACAAGATCTCAAAGAAACCACTGCCAAACCCAATGATCAGAAATCGGCATCCGATACAATTAACCCTGACGGTGTGCTTCCAGAGACTTGCTGCTGTTCACAGGTGTTCCTGCGGTCTTCATGCACATGTAGTCATTAAGTCCTATAATTAGACTTCCTATGGTGACAGATGCCAAATCCTTCTTTCCTCCCTTCCATCTCGTGTAGTTCCGCCTGCCCCTTCTGATCACAGATATTCCACACTCAGTGAGCTTGGGAGGGTGTGCAGTTAAGTCCTGAATGATGGGACCTATTCATCGCTATTTAGCGAGCCAGGCTAAAAATTATACTTTAACTGGTGTCGAATGAAAGAGGCCTGCCATTAGCTGCGGCGAAAGAGAGAGGGTTGTGCTTTTATGCTCTTGTGTATGTTGCATTTGTCTTTCAGATTGCGGCACAAAAAAAGAACTTGAAGAACTACCATTACATACTAGCAAACCTGGTAAGTGAAGCATCCTGTATCCTTCAGCTTCCTTTGGTCTGCATGAGTGAACTATGAGCCTTGAGGCTACTTAAGATGTATTGTCGGTTAACCTCTTGAACATTGACTAGAATCGCAAGGGAATGCTCAGACAAATTGATGGTGGTGTTTTACATTGCATGGCTACTTTTCCCCCTTTTTTCTGTGTGACTGAGAAGTGTGCATGCTTTTAAATGCGACGCACAATGCAGACAGATTTCAGATTACCCTCTGAGCTGACAGAATTAGCATTTGTACCCTTTCTGGAAGGCATTAGATACGTTTTTTTTGCATCCTTGTGAGTGGGAGTGTATGGAAGGGGTATAGCAACCATTATAACATGTCCACCCTTCAGCAAATCAGTTAAGACTACTGGGTAAATGATATGTCACTTTTCATTTTTTATTTTATTTTATATACTTATTTATTTTTTCATTGGCTTCCTATGCTCAGAAAACATACTAATAATACTACACTTATAGATTGTGACACAAGAAGCATTGCAAATTTAACTTTAGATGTGATTTTGAATCAAAAATTTATTTAGAATTTATTTATTATTATTTAATTTTCACTCTATGACCATACTTTTCAAATCTTCCCTATGGCACTTATGTCAGGACTATGATACATTAGAATGTTTTATTAATATTTGTTTTTTTTAGTTTCTAATTTTCAGTTTTCTAGTTTTTTTTTTTCAGGATAACTTAATAACTTCAAGTTACAAAATAATAGATATAGTTGGCCGACTAAAGAAACTGGAATACAGTACTGAACTGTGACTTCACAGGAAGCATTGTAAATGTATAATTGGGTTCTGTGATGGGTAGAAAGGAAATCCTCCAAAAAAGACTCCAAGAACATAATCCAATTCAGCGATGATGAAAAAAGATGTCATCCCATAACCAATTATGATGAAAGCAGCAAGGATGCAACACTTTGCGTGATAGAGTCCCCTGGGGTTCATCGCCACATGGGTCGGTCACCCAGATAAGCAAACGTACACGTGAACACAGATACAATTAGCTGTTATCACACAGATCCTGTGATATTTACCCAGCATGCATATGTGTATGTCTATGCATATCACTGTATCATTAGCTCTAACACTGACTCTCATGTAACCACGTTATATTGAGCTCTAACCATAACTGTGCCATAAAGCCTTGGTTTCTTATGGGTATTTTTCTAAGATCTAGTCAAAGTGTTCTGAATTTGAGTATGGGTTTATATTGTGTTCTATTTGACTGAATACTATTTTCTTTTAAATTTTAATTTATTGCTGCAATAGAAACAGTAATAGATTTTTAACTCATGTTATTACCCTGAAAGCATTTCCTAACATAATTATGATATTAAAAATGATTGCAATTGCTTTTTCCTTTTTGCATTAGAGAACACAAATCCTGAAACTTTTTAGGTTAAACATTGGTCTGTGTATCAATGCGGGATTGAAAGATGTATGAATAAATGGAGATTTTGATGTGTTTGCCTTCAGGGATTTCTGGATCTTAATCTCACAGAATTCAGGAAGGGAGGTGCCAATGTGACAGGTTTCCAGCTCATGAACTACACAAACCCCACTGTCAGCAGGACAATACAAGACTGGCTGGAGTTTGACAGTAAAGACTTGAAAAGTCCCAAAAGGAGGCTCAAGGTAAAGCATAAAGGTCTTAGTCATAAAAAATTATTTTAAATGCTCTCGTGATGGACTTAAAAAGGTGTGTGCCCTGTTGAAAAGACCTTGAATTTCCATTTTGATCCTGCCTGGTGAATGCATTTAAGAGGTGAATTAAATCTTGCTACTGAAACTAGCTACGAAACATATCAATGTATGCTGGTGACCCTCTATGCTGGTCTTTTCAGCAGGGCAAGTGAAAGCCAAAGGTTGTGAATAAATTCTTTTGTCCTTTTCCCCTTTTCATTTGGGACGTGTCTGTGGAACATCTCAGTACACTGGAGCGCTCACATATGACGGAGTGACTGTCATGGCCACTGCTTTCCAGAACCTGAGGAATCAGCGCATTGATATCTCTCGCAGGGGGAATGCAGGAGAGTGTCTGGCTAACCCTCCCGCACCCTGGGGCCAGGGCATCGACATTCAGAGAGCCCTACAGCAGGTAACCAGCCACTTTTTTTACACCAAAAGAGTGCTGGTTCTCACGGCAGAGCTGTTACGTTGTAAGAAGAACTGCAGACATCAGAATTGGCTTGTATTTTTTTACTGACTTGGAAGTCAAACAATGAAATAATGCACTGTTACTATATAACCTACCCACAAACAAACATAGCACATCAGGGTCATCTTAACATCCAAAGTAATTTGATTCAGCCTCTTTATGCAATCACAAACTGCTTTTGTTTCATCCATTATCTGATGAAATTCTTAGCAATCATATAGATGTTGATTGTAAATACATTCAGACAAACTGAAAACAGCTTCTGTGCAGCGCTGCATACATATTAAGAGGATGCTGATCAGTTGATTGGGCTTTGCAACTTCTTATTAGGCATTTCTTTTTTTAAAATAAGTTTCTGTTCAAGACAAAAAGGTTTTAGGGGCTGGTGCAGAGCCAATTTTACCACCCAGAATTGGCTTTTCAGCTTTTAAAAATGCCATTTTTCTTTCTCAAGTTAGGGCTGCACACTTTAGGGAAAAAGCTAAGTGCAATTTATTTTTTAAAGCTCCAGGTTTGCTGTGCCCTTTAAACTTCTTGAGTTGACAACAGCCAGTTTATAAGTGCTTTTCATTACAAGTTTGGGAACAAAATCCCCTAATTCATGTTATGAGTGTCCCAAATGCAACAATGAATTCATGTGAAGCAGCATTTACTGCCCCTTTGAGACACTGAAAATGCAGGATCATGAGCTGCTTGCGTGTAAAGGAACACAGTGCTGCACTTAAGATGCTATACATATATTTATTTAAATAAATAGCAGCCATTGTGATAATCACACTAAGCCATAATGATTTCAGTTTTATTTCAATCAATCATGTTGCCCCAGCATATCATTTGGCTTCCTGTGCAAAAATGTAAATCAGGTTTCACACCCAGTGATGTTCTACGTGAATGATGAAGATGAAATGATGAACAATCTGATTATGTGTGATTCTCTCTGTAGGTGCAGTTTGAAGGGCTTACAGGACATGTTCAGTTTAATGAAAAAGGACATCGGACCAACTTCACCGTCAGCGTGATGGAATTTGGCCCAAGCGGACCCAAGAAAGTAAATCGAATCGTTTTTTTTTTCCCCGCTTGCACACATATGGTGTCCACGCTTACCAGCGCATCCCAATAATCGTACATTCTGACTTCTCGCTTGAAATTTTAGAAAACAGATCATGCTCGACATTTTCCTGACTTAAATTTGATTCGGAATGATTAACCTGAGGTTGTACCTGAAACTTCAGCACTGGCTTTGATGAAAGCGAATGAAGTGTTAGTCACAGGCAGGCTTAAAGAGCCGCGTATGCATTTCAAGTGATTACAGCTCCTCTTAAGCCGTCAATATGAATATTTAACATTCTAAAAATAGTGGCTCTGAAATTCCTGTGCACTGCTGTGATATTCCTCTCTTCTGCCTGCAGGTGGGCTACTGGAACCAACGTGAGAAATACGTGAGCACAGCTACTTACAGCAACATGCTCAATGAGACGTTCGGACTGCAAAACAGGACCTATGTAGTCACCACCATCTTGGTGAGTTTTTCAATACAACTCGAGTTGTAATGGAAAGATAGTAGAGTAATAGTTAGTTGTGCTTCTTTTATTGTTGTTTTTTAAAGCTATTTCTGTTCATCTGTTCTGGCAATGTGTCACATACAGTGTGAATTACACATCATCAGTGTCATCAAGATGAAATGGTGTGCATGTTTTCTATGCGTGTGTGTATGCTGATAATGATCCTGAGGTGTGTGTCATTAAGCTGAAATGTGCTATTCTCACTAAACAGAATTTAAAAGAGTATGGTTCTGGTCAACCAAATGGATAGTCCCACCCTAAATTCATGCCATTATTTGAGCTTATATTACTGTGTCAGGCTGTGAATGGATACCAATTAATTTAAACTAAATTTTCCATTTTAAATGGCAGCTTGTTTCCTCAGAGTAAAAATATAAAAGGTTATTTTGAGTTTGAAATAAAAATAAATTATATTGTAGGATATATATAGTCACAGATGTGAAATATAAAGTATTATTACAAGATCTCAATGACCTTTTTTAAGTATGAAACGGGCTTCAATAATATATTATATAGAGAATGGACAGTTGAAAATTTTTTAAAATTTTATTTTATTTTTTTACATGAAATATGACACAAGCTTTATATACAGTAGGTTTATCTACTAAACACTTAAGGCCGTGACACACCAAGCTGACAGATGGTCGTCGGCCAGTGTTGGGCTATAGTTGAATGTCTCTCAGCTCAGTTCACTCTGATTGGCTGTTCAGCTTAGCCAACCAGTACATGAAAAGAATAGCGAAAGTAATGAAAGCGTGCAAACGACAAAGCCAAGAATGAACACAGAGGCTGTTCTCGTTTTACATCTGAGCATTCCAATACGCAAATATTTTATAATGACATGGCTGACTGGAATGTATAAAGTCAAGACCAACTAAGCATGATTCATATTAAAAATAGTAAGCAAGCCTGCTTTGCTTATAGTTTGTTTATCCACAGTACTAGTTTTAGCTTCCCTTTTAGAATGACAAATGTTACCCTGGACCACAAAACCAGTCATAAGTAGCACCGGTATATTTGGAGCAATAGCCAAAAATATATTATATGGGTCAAAATTACCGATTTTTCTTTTATGCCAAAAATCATTAGGATATCAACTAAAGATCATGTACCATGAAGATATTTTGTAAATTTCCTGCCGTAAATATATCAAAACTTAATTTTTGATTAGTAACATGCATTGCTAAGGACTTCATTTGGACAACTTTAAAGGTGATTTTCTCAATATATAGATTTTTTTTGCACCCTCAGATTCCAGATTTTCAAATAGTTGTATCTGGACCAAATATTGTCCTATCCTAACAAACCATACTTAATTTATGCACATTTCAGATGATGTAAATTCTCAATTTCACAGAATTGACCCTTATGACTGGTTTTGTGGTCCAGGGTCACAAATATAGACTACTGCCACTTGCTGGTATAGACAGTTATGTCCTCTCTTGCAAACGCAGAACATATACGTGCTAGTTGGTCATTGCCTGCAGACTCTGTGGTGTGTTCAAGCACATTTTTTGGCCTAGATGCAGGTGACACAAGGTGTGACACACTGTGACAACACAGTGTGCTTGTTTCACCATTTGGTTCTTTAATGTTGGTTTGGTGTATCATGGCCTGTACTTTGGTGCGCCTTCAGATCCAGTCACTCCCATTTTAATTAGTAGCCACAAACTTGCTAGAGCATACAACAAAGACATAAAAAAGCATTAGCAATATTACTGTCACCATGTACATAGTGATATTTTGGTGCTCCTGGTAGGTTATATCACTTGTTTCCTGATTAAAAAAAATAAAATAATGCAAATTCTAAAAAATCGTCACCACGTGATCCCTCACTAAGAAGAGTTTGTTCTCTGCCTCTGGGGTGAATCACCATCCTCTCAGGAAGGTGAGAGGTAGTGTGAATCGTTTGAACCCTGGTGGGTTTACTGTTCTGCTCATTATGGGCACAGTTTGCGGGCTGACTCAGAGTTTTGAGTGTCTATTAATCTTATTTCAGTGGAACTCCAAAATGAAATGCCCTCATTCCCTTAAGGATTCTTCTTTGACTGTGTTTAGACAGCTGTACTATTGATTTGTCTTTTAGAATAGACTACAGGACTGTAATATTATACCCATGTATGAGGAAGCACAAGTGTGTTTGTACTTCTCTTGTTTTTTGAGTTTTTTTTCTCTTGATGTTGTTCTGTGTAGATGCACAGAACTGAGCTGAAATGCAACTCTTCAATAATATATAAGCTGAGAAATATGCTGGAAATGCAGAAAACATTTGATGTAGCTGATGCAAGATTTTCTTTCAAGCCACTTCAGCTACTCCGAATCATGTAGTAACCAAACAACTAGACTGATCTGGCCCTTGCTACCACATGAAATAAGAAATGTAAAATTAATATGTTCTTCATCCTTAGGAGTCTCCATATGTGATGCTGAAGAAGAACCATGAGCAGCTCGTGGGTAATGACAAATATGAAGGTTATTGTGTGGAGCTGGCTGCAGAGATCGCCAAGCACGTGGGCTATTCCTACAGACTAGAAATAGTGGGAGACAGAAAGTATGGAGCCAGAGACGCAGAGACAATGATGTGGAATGGGATGGTTGGAGAACTAGTGTATGGCGTAAGTAGCTATTATCTGTGAATGTTATCAAGATTTGTGTGGTAAGGATTGATTGATTCATTTATTGTAGTCTTTCCACTATTCCCTTTTTATTTTATTTTTTATTTTTTTTTATTTAAATAGGCATATTAACTTCTTTTATCTCTAGTGTACATTAACAGTCACTTTAGCTTTTCCTCCATTCCTTGGAGGTCCGGTCTGTAACAGTGACAAAAATCTTTTCTGAAATAAGTAGCAAAGTGCTGGCAAAGTTTGCCGCAGAACAGAGAACAGGATACAGTGTGTCCAAACCTCAACGCCTCAGGATGAACAAAAGTTTTTTTTTTTGTGTCTTATCACTTACGAAGTAGATTTTCCCTACTGTCAGAGCATGTTAGTTCAAAGCCTGACTTTCTGGCAATTTTGCAACATAACAAAGAGTCCCAACGAAGGCCAATTAGCAAGATATAATTCATAATAGCAAAACTGTGGTGCATGTGAGGTTGGCTTTTGTACACACTCGGTGTCTTATTCTGAGCATTTTTATCCTGAGGCTGCAGCATTAGTGGCTTTGGAATGCTAAGCATTGTCAGATGTAGTCTGTCTTCATTGGGCTAAATGCGAACAACACAGCTCAGTGTTGTCAAGCGGAGTTTGTTAGATTTCTCTTCTGCTTGAAAAAAATGAGGCATTATTATGATGCATAGAGAGCAATAGCGTATGAAGGATTCTCTTGAGGATGCAGCATTGAGTAGACCTGACTCTGTAGTGATTCATAATACTTGAAGTTATTTATATGTTCAGATGCTTCTAAAATGGTGGATAAAGCTTTTTGTTGGTTTGCGCTTGATTTGTAATTCCAGTGTGTTCTGAAACCTACAGAGGATCCGACTTGTTGTATGCAAACTGGATCTTAAAGCTTTGTAAAACATATTCTTAATGTTTGATTGCGACACTTTCTGAGAAGCTGTTGGAAACGTGATTGTCACTCTGCCTCTGCTTAATGATGTAATCATATTGTCTTGTAGAAAGCAGACGTAGCTGTTGCCCCCCTCACCATCACTTTGGTCAGAGAGGAGGTCATCGATTTCTCCAAGCCCTTCATGAGCTTAGGTATATCCATCATGATCAAGAAGCCCACCAAGTCCAAACCAGGTGTCTTCTCCTTCTTGGACCCGCTGGCGTACGAGATCTGGATGTGCATTGTGTTTGCATACATTGGCGTGAGTGTGGTGCTGTTCCTGGTGAGTCGCTTCAGTCCGTACGAGTGGCACGCAGATGACGAAGAGGATGGAATGGAGCAGCAAAACCAGAACCAACCGCCGTCACCAGAGCCCAACCAGTCGCCAAACCAGCACGGCCAGAGTCAGAATCAGCGAGAAGAGAAGCAGGAGAAGCAACCTGAACACACCAATGAGTTTGGGATCTTCAATAGCCTGTGGTTTTCACTGGGAGCCTTTATGCAGCAAGGATGTGATATCTCACCAAGGTAGGTAGAAATGGAAAAAAAGCCCTTTTCATCATCATTATCATATTTTTTTTCATCTTCCACTGCTGCTTTTTCGTTTGGCTGACTCATATTCCACAAACAACATCTGTGATGGAGAAAATGGGTTGTAAAATAAAGATGATCTTCTTAATCGTCTGCTGCATTACACCATCCCTGAACTACATCTGAAATGCAGATCATGTTGAAATAAGATGTCTCAGAATATATTAAGAAAGGAACAGGGAGATTTAATTTGAAGTGAAGGTAAAGATTAGATTAACGACTGATTTTTATGACCAAAGCCGATACGGTTTGATGCAGAACATTTAGAATATATAATATAATATAATTAGGGCTGTCAGTCAATTAAAATTTTTAATCTAATTAATTACATGATGTTTCGATTAATTAATATAATTAATTGCTAAATACATTTGACTGTGAAAATACCCACAAAAGTTTATTTAAAGCTATTTTTGTGTTAAATGAGAAAGTATCAAGTAGACATTACAAATTGTAGCTTTAGAAAGAAAGAATTTATTTGATTCAACATAAAATATATTACACACAAACATACATTAGGCCACAACAGCCTAATGTAAACTATGGAACTTAAAAGAAGATAATTTGAGAAACATCTCAGTATTTTTTGTGCGTACAATAAAAGTCATTGGTAACCAATACAGCTTTTACCAACAGTCTTTTATGTTCCACAAAAGAAAGGTTTGAAACTACATGAGGGTGAGTAAATGTTGACAGAATTTACTTTTTTTTTTTTTGGTGAACGATCCCTTTAATGTTTTCATTTTTATTATTTTTTTTTTTACTGAAATGATACTCTAAATAAGAAACTAAATCTGCCAGGAGGTGGCAGTAAATGTCTTTGAGTAATTTATTCATTCGATTCATTCAAACGGCTGATTCATTCACGAATGAAGTACATTCTCTTTACGAATGGGCCTTTGAATCATTGGTTCACACGATTCATTCAAACGGTTGATTCATTCAGAAACTAAACACCGCTGTGTTGCTCAAAAACGCACAACAGTTCTGCTGTGGCTTTAAAGGTAATATGTTTTCTTAAGAACTGATCAAAAGCACATAATATTGTGTTTAAAATATAACACAATATCAACTTCTTATTTACTGAACTGTTGTATGAAATCACATTTAACTTGTGATATTCGGGACAAAATCAGCACTCGTCTAATATTGCTCTCGCTGCTGGTTTGATAAGAGACAAAAACACATACAGGGGCATTTTTGCACCAATATCTTGAATTTTAGGACATAACTGCATTTATGGATCATATTTGTTAACAGTCAACTATATACAATGTAAGATAATGTACAGGTCTGGGGGTGGGGCTAGTGCGTTAACTGCATTAAAATATTTTAATCGCGTTATTTTTTCATAACTAATTAAGGCATTAAACTGACAGCCCTAAATATAATATAATATAATATAATATAAGGTAACACTTTAGTATAGAGACCAATTATAACTATTAACTAGTTGCTGATTAGCATGCTTATTATTAACGTATTGGCTGTTTATTAGTACTTATAAAGCGCATATTCTGCATGACCATAATCTACATGCCTAATCCTACCCAATACCTGAACTTAACAACTACCTTACTAATTATTAATAAGCAGTAAAGTAGGAGTTTGAGGCAAAACCGAGAACTGGACCTTAAAATAAAATGTGACCATAATATAATATAATATAATATAATATAATAATCATTTATAACTTTATTGTTTATAACTTTATCTTTACCATTATATTTATGCAAAATTGTTTTGTGATTTAAATGGTTGCAAACATATATTTATATTTGTTTTAGGCTGTATAATTCTTAAGCTACACATTTAAAACCTTATTTGATTCCATCCTATCTCTTTGACTGCACTGACTGACGCTTGTTCACACAATTTTTTGTCGCTAGCATTAGTCATGAGGGAAGTGTAACTATAGGTTAGGCTAGTGCTGACACCCCTGATAGGGTCCTCTAGTCTCATTATGTGCAGATTGGCCTTGAGCCTCTGGTTGTGCTGGCTCCTCTGCTAGTGTTTGACATTTTGGTTGGACATGTATATCCTTGGGTTGAGGGAAGCAAGCAACACACTCAAATTAGATTACACTGCCAGAGAGCGTTCCATGACAGATGTGATTGTCTGCGCCAGAGCACTCAGCCTGACAGTGTTTCTCCATGCTAACTGAGGACTTCCGTGGAAAACTCCATCACCTCTCCCCTTTGAGCTAAAGGAGGAATGCTGAAGTTCTGGGCAGACATGAGGCTGTTACGAAATCATTAGAAAGTCCTTGATAGCGCTCAGTGTGTGAGGGAGGTCAGTTGGTTTTCGTGGTTGTGAAGTCCTAGATTGAACTGGCATGGTGCTGAATCATCATGTTCTTTTTACCTAAGGCCTTCAGACAGTGATAGGGAAACACGTCTGGTCTTTCATGGCCTCCAAGAGTGTATTTTATAGAGTTCTTCCTTTTTTTTTTCTTTTTTTTTGATAACAGTTTTGTTAAGTGATAAGAATTAAAGATTATTAATCCTTAAAAAGAATTATAAAACATAGTAATAGTAGCTAAATCATTAGGCTACAATAAAAGTACTTAATATACAATAATAATAATATAAAACTTCTTATTAATTAAGCAGTTGTTTCTTAATCTAAATGGCTAACATAATAATAATATAATATATAATATATTAGTTATATATAAATAATATATATACTGTATATATTATAGTCTCTCCTGCTCGTCAAGGCTGTATTTATTCATTCAAAAATACAGAAAAAACAGTGATATTGTGAAATCTTATTGCAATTTCTAATATTGGTTTGCTATTTTAATATACTTTAAAATAGAATTTATTTCTGTGACGCAGAACTGAATTTTCAGCATCATTACTTCAGTCTTCAGTGTCACATGATCCTTCAGAAATCATTCTAATATGCTGATTTATTATGAGTGTTGAAACTGTTGTGCTGCTTCATATTGTTTTTTTGGAACATGTAATAATTTTTTCTTTGATTCTTTGATGAATACAAAGTTAAAAAGAGCAGCTTTTGTTCAAAATAGAAATCTTTTCTAACAATGTAAGTCTTTACTATGACACTTTATTCATTTAACACATTCCTCCTGAATAAAAGTATTAATTTCTTTTAAAAAAAAAAGAAATAAAAAATGTACTGACCCCAAATTTTTGAATAGCATTGTATATTGTAACACAAAATTTATTTTTTAAATAAATGCTGTTCTTTTTAACTTTTTATTAATCAGAGAATCCTAAAAAAAAAATATCACAGGTCCCCCCAAAAAATATGAAGCAGCACAATGCTTTCCAACATGAATTATAAATCAGCATATTAGAATGATTTCTGAAGGATCATGTGACACTGAAGACTGGAGTAATGATGCTGAAAATTCAGCTTTAATCACAGAAATAAATTCTATTTTAAAGTATATTAAAATAGAAAACTGTTATTTTAAATTGTAATAATATTTCACAAAATAACAGTTTTTTTTCTGTATTTTTTGATCAAATAAATACAGCCTTGATGAGCAGAAGAAACTTCTTTAAAAAACATTAAAAATCTTACTGATCCCAAACTTTTGAGCGGCAGTGTATGTAAAAGTGAAGTGACGTGTGGCCAAGTATGCATTTAACCCATCCAAGTGCACACACACAGTAGTGAACACACACACACACCGTGGACACATCCCTGGAGCAGTGGGCAGCCAATGCTGCGGCGCCCGGGGAGCAGTTGGGGGTTCGGTGCCTTGCTCAAGGGTCTCACCTCAGTTGTGGTATTGAAGGTGGAGAGAGCGTTGGTTATTCACTCCCCCCACCTACAATCCCTGCCGGACTTGAGACTCGAACCTGCGATATAGCAACCATTTAGATCAAGAAATAACTGTTTAATAAATATAACATATAGAATTAATAATAGAATTATTTATACAATACATTAATTATTCTTATTTAATATAATTTTTCTTGTTTTTGTTATCATCATTATTATTATTAATGTCAATATATTTATTAAACAATTGTCTCTTGATCTAAACTGTTGATTATATTATATTATATTATATTATATTATATTATATTATTATCTGTTAAGTTTAAAATTCTGGCCCATTGCTTATCTGAGAACAAATGGCTGTAAAAAGTAGATATGCAAATGATGCATTAAATCACTAATAAAGTTACTTTAATTGTGAACAGGCGGTCATATTAGAAGGTGCACAGGCAGATAAGGATGTTTTTTTCTGTAAAGCAAGGCAAAAATAGTGATTAAGAAAAATAATTTACATAGCTTTGAGCATGAGTTTGTGTTGGTGGGCAGTTATATCTTTAATACTTTGAACTTCTTCATATTCCCTCAAGATGTTACATAAAGGTACTTTTTGGATTGTGAGGCTATTTGTCAGCCATTTCAGAAACCACTCTTTAAAAAAAGTGTTTTGGTAATGAGGATTGTGTGGGCCAGACAGAAGACACCAGGCTGCTTACAGTATTTATCTCTGACAGGAAACTTGTTTGTCCTCGACAAATGTCAGAGCTGCCACTCAGAGCTCTGACTGTTCACATTGTTATTCACTCCAGCTCATCTGTGCCATTGCTTCATAAAACTCCGTTACCTCATCTAGCCTCTATGATTAGTTTCTGATGAGGTGCTTATGAAGGGATTTCATTAATTCATTATTTCTTACAAAGGTGCCAAAAACAAAGTCTCTTTGACGTCTCTCGAGACAGATAGCAAATAGAGAAGCTACTGTAAGCACGCGGGCAATCAAAGCAATTAACTCGGTTCGAGCTGTGCCGTAATCTGAAGTCAGGAGGAGATGGCACAGATGATTAGCAAGCCACAAAATGTGAGCAGAGAATTACTGAAGCACAGCAGCCTGACATGACTCTGATGCTATATAAATTAATAACGCCACGATTGCTGCTCTTCTTTGAGTGGTTCACCCAGAAGTGGGAATTGCAGACTGTTTACTATGCATGTAATTCACTATCACTGTCACGTCCACTAGCATCAACACTGTAGCATTTCATAGCACATTTGAGTGTTGCAGCAGCTAGGCTATGTAAACAGTGTGCTTATGTGACCTGTCTTTTTAGACTGTGACTGCTAAAAGCCACCTGTTAGTAGAAATCGTCCGTGTTCATCTGCATAAATTCTTTATTTGAGACACACATCTTGATCACTGTAGTGTTAATTGGGTTATTCATTCATTAATGTGATTTATTTGTCTGCTCTGCATCATTGAATCTTACATTATTTTCATTAAAGATAAAGTAACACACCTGTTGAAATACAAACAAGAAGTACTAGTTCTATCTATGAGCCACAGACGTTAGCAGTGTAAATTGGGGGTTATCCAAGCATGAATGGCAAGGAAAGCCCCTTATACTTTTGAATGGCCGTGTATGAGGTTATAGTACATTAAACAATGATCATGTGACTTTTCCGCATGCCAGGTGACCTGTAAATGCGCAAAAAAACTTTCCATTTGCAGTTTTTCGAAATATTCATTTTTTTGAATTGCCTGAAAAACCACCTCGTGCGAGCGTAAAAATTTTTGCGACATATGGCATTTTTGCGACAAATGAGTTCTTGCAAAATTGATGTGTTTCCATTGGGCATATTTTCAATTTGCAATTTCAATTTGTGCAATTTGAAGGGCAGTGGAAACTCAGCTATAGTTCTGTCTATTGTTGTGTCTGTCTGTCATACTGTCTGTCTGTGGTCCTTTCTGTCTATCTATCGTTCTATCATTCTGTCTGTGGTCCTGTCTGTCGTTCTATATATCATTCTGCCTGTCTGTCGACTGTACTTTCTGTGTAACATTCTGTCTGTAGTCATGTCTGTCTGTTTTTCAGTCTGTCACTCTGTCATCCTGTCTGTCATTCTCTCTATCATTCTGTTTGTTGTTCTATTTGTCTGTCATTCTATCTATCATTCTATTGGTCTATTGTTCTGTCTGTTTTTTTGCCTGTCTATCATTCTGTCTGTCATCCTGTCTAGCTTTCTGTCTGTTGTTTGGTCTGTTCTATCTGCCGTTCTATCATTTTGTCTGTCGTCCTGTCTGTTATTTCTGTCTTTCTATCATTCTTTCTGTCTATCGTTCTGTCTGCCTATGGTTCTATCTGTCATTCCATCATCATCATGTCTGTCTGTCTATCGTTTTATTTGTCTTTCTGTCTGTCATCCTGCATGTCATTCTGTCTATCATTATGTCTGTCTATTGTCCTATCTGTCTGTTGTCCTGTCTGTCTATCTATCATTCTATCTATCATTCTGTCTGTGGTCCTGTCTGTCGACTGTACTTTCAGGGTAACATTCTGTCTGTCATTTTGTTGTATGTCGTGCTGTGTATCTGTCATTCTGTCTGTAGTCATGTCTGTCTGATGTTCAGTCTGTCTGTCTGTCTCTCTGTCATTCTCTCTATCATTTTGTCTGTCGTTCTGTCTATTGTTCTGTCTGTTTTTCTATCTTTCTCTCTGTCATACTGTATGTCGTTCTGTCTGTCTATCATTCTGTCTATAATCTTTAATTGTGTATATACAGTATTAATATTTATATACTACTTATATGTCTTATATTTTTACATTTTATTTCATCAGAGCACATGGCAACTTTTGTAATCAAAGCGTAAAAGCTGGATGCATTTTAGTCTAGATGTAGTTACAACATCTACCAGCAGGAGCTAACTTTGCTACACTAACCAGCCAAATCTTAACACCTTAGAAAATAAAGTGAAAATGTAAGTTATTTTAGCCATAGGTGTTTTCAGCAGTAAAACCCAATTACGGTAGACAGAATGACCTCCACTGAACTATTACTATGAAGAGTGCTCACATGAGGAACGGTGTAGATGTGACTCCTAGGAAAGCTGTCGCATAAAGGCCAGATGAATTTTCCAATGATTTAAATTGGCCTGGAGGCCAATGATCTGTCTGTTCACACCTGCTGAAGAATAATCCAAGTGCGCTCCAGGATATGAGCATGTAGAAATGAGTGTGTGACTGAGAAACAGAGCGAGTAGTAACCCTGAGGAAGCGATACATGTTGTGTGCCTTAGGAGCATTATTTGAGATGTGTAGTGTGTTTTTTGTGTCTCTGTGTGTGTTTGTGCGGGGTCAGACCATCAGGCTCTGCAGCGAGCATGACAGTTCAACCCAGGCGCCGTGGTGCACTCTTCCTCCCGCGGGCCTCCGACTGTCACTTCAACTTTGTCCAGATTCCCTTTCCTCCGTACAAAAATACTCTCCCGTTTACAAACACTTCCATACGCAATGACACCAGCAGGTCACGTACACATTACGTTTAGGTCACACATTTAGGTCACAAGCACATTAGTGTGATTTCACAATACAAACATACATACGTAGAAGCCTGGAGGGAAGTCTCGCTTGGGCCTTTCCCACTGTCGAGGTGACCTTGCCATCCCGAGTGTTTGGAAATGTTCTGCAGTGTTTAACAGAACTGTGACACCAGAGACGATCAGCATGTCACAACGTTCCCAACAGCCGCCGTCCAAGTTTCTGTAATGGAACAGACATTTTGCAGCATTACAACGTGGAACGACAAGGAGACTTTTATTTTTAGTTTGTTACAGCTCTGTTGTGAGTCGTCGTGTCTCCATGGAGACGTTATTGAGGGTGTTTGAAGGAATGTTTGTCCATGAGAACCTTTTGCTTTGCTTTCAGTGTAGGAGTGACCCATATTCTACGAATTAGTTTGATAATTCATTTGGAGTGTTCATTAGGGGATTTGCACTGCCGGTATTCCTCTAATGTGTGTTCAAATACTTGTGAACCTGTAATGGTGTGTGTTGGTCTCAAATGAGGAGGTAAAGTCCTCCAAAGTTTTTTTTAATCAAATGTAAATTCTTTAAAATAAACATTACTTACACTATCAGAAACCGAAAAAATATATTTTATATTTTTACATTAACAATGTAATCAATATTCTGTTTATTAAAGCCAAGTATGAATTTCATGAAGTGTTTTTAAGCATTTTACATTTATTCCAATATAATAACTTAAAGCAGTAACAATTTAAACAATATATTTTATTTGTGAACTTTATGTTTAGCTGTTCTTTTTAATAGGTACCTTTTAACTATTTTTGAATTTTTCGAAAAATCAGTCATCAAATCATTATATTAAATATAATAAATATTTATATTTATATTTATATAATAAATATTGGTCACAGACAAGGATATTTACTTTAAATTTCACCCAACTGATTACTCACTAAAAACTCCCACAGATCATGTTTTCATGCCATTTCAAGTCTTATTTTGATGTAACAAAGTGGTTATATCTAAGTGTGTGAGTTGTTTACTTACTTTTTTAAATTAGTCTTCCCATTAATGCCATTATATTGTTCATTCAGACTGATTCACAAATGCGGAACGCACACGAACACAAAAAAGTGGGATTTATAGCATGGACCAATCACAGCCGAACATAACCTGTCATATCCAATCATATCGCAAATGTAGGCATTGCTTCCTCTCACATGACTCTGCCTCATTCATTCTCAGTTCCCCCCCACCAAACCCAATGCACGCTTTAATGGGGTCTGTTAAAACTCAATGGGCTCAGGGGAGGTGAGAGAGACTCCCACTGTAACTTTACCTCTTTACCTGCTGGTATCGATGTTGGACAGTGTTGTTTAGAAAAACAAGCGATTTATACAATTTTTAATGTTATATTTGTAATATTGGCATTGTTTATTTATATATATATATATATATATATATATATATATATATGTGTGTGTGTGTGTGTGTGTGTGTGTGTGTGTGTGTACATGCATTTTACCTAAATCCACAAAGAACCCAGAGACAAAAATTTATTGTGGTGATAAGTTTTTGTTTGCAAACACACTACTGACTTTGATGGTTATAAAGGTAGACGTACCTCACAAAACAGCTGCATTCGTCTGTTTGACAGAGTGAATGGAAGTCAACTTCGTATCACACTTCTTACAGCTGAGCGGACATGTGAAAATAGGGAGACGGGGCAGGTGAGAGAGACAAGGAAGATAAGCAGTGTACAACAGAATGAGAGAGACAGTTTGATGTGAAGTAGGCAGTGAGTTGAGGGAGGTTTGTATTTTACTGTCGTTTTCCTCTTTTTCATTTATTTGCGTTATTTCTCTTGAGCTACTGTAAGAGATGTAAGACACTTCACTTTTTTTTTTTCCTAAATGCAGAACACTACAGGCCATGATTGAACCAGAATGCAATTCTCACAAAAAAATAAAATAATATTACAGGAATAAATTACATTGTAAAATGTATTAAAATAAAAACAATTATCTTAAATTGTAATAATATTTTACAGTATTACTGTTTAATACTGAATTTGTGATCAAATAAATTAGTGAGCATACCAGACTTTTTTTTTTTCTTTTTTTTTTTTTTTAAATAAAACTATTTTTTTTTACTGTGCTCTTGACATGATAAAGAGTGTGTGTGTGAAATAATTGAAGTAGATTGTAGTTCTGTTAATGGCATTTAAGTTGACCATACTAAATAATGTAGACTTTTATTAGTAGCATGAACTATAATTTCTGTTTTGGATCTATATCTAACATTCAATATCTAACATGTATTAACATTCCAGCAATGTTCCAACAACTTCCCCTTTATAATCCAGGACAGGCTTCCCTATAAAAATTCTGAGTGGTTTATTGGCCCCTTTAATATAACTGATAATATCATTGGAAGCTGTGAAGAGAATATATTTCCCTTGAAAGTGAAAAAGGGTGGAATTGTGCTCAGCATGTATTGGAAAGTAGAACTTTAGTGCAAGCTCGGCAGAACAGGATCTTTGATTAAATGTAAGACTTTCATTCAAAGGGAAGAGGGAAGAAGGTTTTCAATGTTTGAGGCACTGAGATCAATAGGCATGTATTGAGAAGTCACAGATCAAACGAGGCCATGTCTTCTGGACAAAAACATGCAGGGTTATGCCTTAATTTTATTATTATTATTTACACAAGCAAGTTCATTTTGCCTTACAGCTTCAGGGAGGCATTTTCTTTCCATACATCTCATTTACTCAGTTTAAAAATGCTGACTTGTGCATTACTTGAATCCATGAGAACAAGCTGTTTTCTCAATTTAAATCACTTTTGATGTTGACGTTATTGCACCATTGGATATATCCAAAAAGAAAAATAACAATCTGAATTTCTTTGGAGTGTTTTTAAAATACTGGGAATCATTCTTGCATACCGGCAGCTCTCATAAACTGCTTGTAATTTCTGAAATGTGGCTTTAAAAAAAAAAAAAGGATATTTTCTCAGTATGTGTGTGTGTATAACTGTAGCATATTCCATTTTAATGCATCCAGCAGCTCTTTTAAGGAAAGCAACACAATTTTACAGTATATTTCTAAGATGTTTATTGTAACTGCAGAAGTCTTCCGGTATTTCATTAAGCTCATATAAGTGATGTTTCAGACATTTTGATGATACAGTTCTGATGATAATTAAATTCTGCCATACAGAGACTGAAAATGGCTTTGCCTTTGTTTAAATCCTGATCAGGATCTGATTTATATTTAGATCATCCATTAAGAAGCCCTATCTTCATCATATATGCCTGCTGATAAAGTAATTAATTTATTAATTAATCGTTATCTTTCCACTTTGTGCACAGCTAGAAATGAAAACCATATTAAAAATGGGACTCTTCATTATGAGCCTAATTTGATAGAGATCGCTGTAATATGTCAGGCTGTTAACCACCTGTGTACTTTCTTCCACAGATCTCTCTCTGGTCGTATAGTTGGAGGTGTGTGGTGGTTCTTCACTCTGATTATCATCTCCTCCTACACAGCCAACCTGGCTGCCTTCCTCACTGTGGAAAGGATGGTGTCACCCATCGAGAGTGCCGAGGATCTGGCTAAGCAAACAGAGATTGCCTATGGGACACTTGATGGAGGATCCACCAAAGAGTTCTTCAGGGTAAGAGGGAAGTACTTTACTATAATCTCAATCAGTGCAAAAATGTTACTTTTATCAGTACCCTCATAGATTGTGCCTTAGCTTTGTACCTAAAACATGCATATTAGTACTTTAAGATACTAATATTAATTCAGCCTCAAGGTATTAATATGCACCCTTTATGAGTAGATATGGTACAAAGATGAGGGTACTACCCTGGTGAGAAGATGTACAATTTTTGCATGTTTTATTTGTACATTTAGTATTCCAAGACAGAACTGACCAAATTCAAGTTTAGAAAGGTGAAATCAGAAAAAAAAAAATTCATTTCATTGTGAGGAAAAGTCAGAAATTGAAGTTGTTATTCAATGATAATTGTCACTGCGGTAGATCAAAAATTTGAAAATGTGAAAAATTCAGTAAAAACAGTAATATTGGGAAATAAACTCTTTTCTATGTAAATATATTTAAATTTTTTTAGCAGCCATTACTCTGGTCTTCAGTGTCACATGATCCTTCAGAAATCATTCTAATATACTGATTTGGTGCTCAAGAAACATTTCTTATTATTATCAATGTTGAAAACAGTTGTGCTGCTTAATATTTTTGTGAAAACTGTTACAAATTTATTTCAGGATTCTTTTATTTAAATAGAAGTCTTTTGTAAAATTATAAATGTCTTCACTGTCACTTTTGATCAATCCGACTTCATAACATCCATCCTCAGAGATCGAAGATCGCAGTGTTTGAGAAGATGTGGTCCTACATGAAGTCTGCAGAGCCTTCTGTATTTGTGAAGACGACAGACGAAGGTGTCGTGCGGGTGAGGAAGTCCAAAGGGAAGTATGCTTATCTGCTGGAGTCCACAATGAACGAGTACATTGAGCAGCGCAAACCATGTGACACCATGAAGGTGGGAGGAAACTTGGACTCAAAGGGCTATGGGGTAGCCACACCCAAAGGATCTGCCCTGAGGTACACCTGAGCCTCTTAATAGTTCAGAAATGTTTTCTTTTTTGACAACGATTATAATTCATGAAAAGTCTGAGAGTTTACACTGGAGAGATGAGAGCATTAGACATACATGCAGCTGAAGTTTGTAGGGTTTCTCCTGCATGTTAAACTGGGTCAGGAGATTTTAAGTATCCAAAAAAGTATCCATTTAATGTCAAAAAACGCACACTTCAGCTTTAAAAGTAATATATATTAGATCTTTTGTATTATTTATTATTAAAAGATTTTTTCATGCATTATTAATGTTAAATTAACTATAGTTAAATTAGACTTTGTCTTTGCTAAAAAGTTCGAGCTTATCATTTTTCAAAGAAGCATCTCCTCTGTAACCTCTCATTTTGTGTTGACTGGAATTAGTTATGATTGTCTGTGTTTATGTTCTGTACCATCAACTCTCATCAGCAAAATTTGTACTCTCGCGTCTTATAATTCCATCATCAAGTCAAACATTTTTAATGTTTATGTGTAAATACCATGTCTCATTGTACTTTTGCATCTCACTACATCGACTAAATGCATTCAAGTACTTCTTTTATTTGTAACCTTTATACATGAATCAAAGAACACATTCTTGCAAATTATTCTGACCACAATGGCCCACAAAGCCCATTGTGTTTTTCTTTAAATCCTAAATTAGAATTGAATTAGAGACGTGTTTCTGTTCACAGACACAAACTATTGGAGACTCCATTTAACAATATATACACTATCGTTCCATCTATTTGATCAAAAATACAAAAAATAACAGTAATATTTTAAAATATAATTATAATTTGAAATAACTGTTTTCTATTTTAATGTGTTTTAAAATATAATTTATTCTTGTGATGGCAAAACCTATTTTCAGCAGCCATTATTCAGTCTTCAGTGTCTCATGATCCTTCATAAATGATCTAATATGATGATTTGGTGCTTAAGAAACATTTCTTATCAATGTTGAAAATAGTTGTGCCGCTTAATATTTTTGTGGGTTACTGTGAAACTTTTTGATCATTAATGCATCCTGTACACATAAAATATTGTCCATATTGATTTAACAAAAATGAGGCACACACAGATACTTAAAGGGAATTCTTTTAAACTGAACAGTTTTTCACTTCTAGAAAACAGAGCAGTTCCAGTCTAGAGCTAATAAACGTGAATCAGAGGTTGACCATCGACTTTTTCACCATCTTTCTCTCAAAATCTCCTCTCATGTGCTCCATTTCAGATGTTGAGATGATCTTACCCATCATTATCCTTCCTGACATCCTTGTTGTCTTGTATACCCTGCAGATTTCAGATTAATGTTCATGGATGAAGTCTGGCTTTGTTTTAGTCATCCATAAGCACACCGGCCTCTTTCTCCCCCAGTCTCTAGGGGTGCAGAAAGAAGTCAGGGATTTTACTGAGACAGACGCCGTCACAAGTGAGAACGGGCCGTATTAAGAACGCTCTGGGTTTGATTGCAGTGGTGGGATTCCCAAAATACAGAACATACAGTGTCCTTCAACCACAACCACGGCGTAGTAGACTATCCAGAGCTAATCTACAGAAATATTGACTTAATCTGGGAATCCTCTTACCGGACCACACAGTGACAAAGGGCTTAAATCCAGAGCATTGCTAATTCGTCCTGTTTCCTCGCTCACAATCCGGGTCTTGCTTGGTAAAATCTCTCATAATTTGGTCACAGTACTTTTTTTTAGACTTTAGCGCAACACAAGACAACTAATATTACATCAACAAGCCCAGCAGAGCCAGGCACACAGTCAGATCAGTTTTATGTTCTGTTCACTTCCTCTACGACTTAATAGACTCACTTTTATTTGACACAACCTCTGCCTCGCCGTATCATATCACCAATGCTGACCCAGCTTATCTTATTATCATTTCAAGAAACCCAGTAAACCTGGCAGTGTTAAAACTGAACGAGCAGGGCCTGTTGGACAAATTGAAAAACAAATGGTGGTACGACAAGGGAGAGTGTGGCAGCGGAGGAGGTGATTCCAAGGTCAGCCCCAATATGAGCTATCCGGCGGGTAACCACCACCTTGGGGGGTAACCGGCAACATCAGTTAACAAACACCTCGGCTGCCATTGTACGCTAATTGAAAATATTCCAACCTGAAGTGGTGTATTTAATGCGATTGGGACGTTTAAATGATTGGCAGTCAATTATAACCTTGTCAAACTCAAAACTGTGCAAATCCGAGTGTTTCCGATCTCTTGCCGGTTACCCAAAGTGATATAGTAATACACATCTTGCCGTAGGGAGAAAGGTCACAAAGCTAGATGGAGTATTAATGCATATCACTTTGGCAGTGACAGTTTTCAAACTCTGTGACTGTGCTGTTCTTTCTTTTTTTCCTGTTTTTGCTTTCTTTTCTATTTATCTGTAGACATTTAGAACACATCAAAATGTAATTATGGGTGTATGTTTGCTTAAATGCTGAATAACATAAGATAACATGGGTAATGTTATTTATGTTATTTTCCTGGTTGAAGAATCCCCGTAAACCTAGCGGTGTTGAAACTCAATGAGCAAGCCGTCTTAGACAAACTGAAAAACAAATGGTGGTACGATAAGGGGAGGAAGCAAGTGATTCCCGCCAGAAAGGTCAGTTCACTCATTGGTCCTTTCCCTCACTTAGAGATCCAGCTTTAGCGCTTTACTAAAGGCCCTGTCCTCTTCTCTCTCAGACACGCGCCACAGCCAACGCTCTGTCTCCAATCTGCCATTTACCCAGAGACTTGTGCGCTCTGTCATCATGTTGCTGTCTGGCCCTTATTACTTCCCACATTACAAAATAGACGTGATGCTTGTGGTGTATTTATAGAAATAGGCAATGTGTTTTTTTTTCTTCACTCACTTCAGTGTTTCTGCATGGGCACTTGGTTCTTCGCTTGCCACTTTTACAAATTATTGAGCTTTTCTCGCTCATTAGTTCTCATTCACTGCGTTCGTATGTATTTGTGCATAAAACTTGAGTGCAAACCTCTTCAATTGTAAATCATGCATTCATCAATAAGTTCACGCACTTAAGGATAAAAGTTTGAGGATAAAACCAGTTGAAATCTTATGTACGCAAAAATCTGACTCTGGATTCAGCTGTTATTATATTATATTTATTATATTATATTTTATTATACTGTGACCCTTTATTATATATTATATTTTACTATATAAGTGTGTGTGTGTGTGTGTTTTTTTTGTGTGTGTGTGTGTGTGTGTGTGTATATATATATATATATATACACACACACACTTTTTGGTAACACTTTACTTAAAACCTTTATATATAATGCATTATAAAAGTAGTTTTAATGCATTAATTATGCCTTGTAATGCACCTTAGATATATCATATAAAAGTATCCATAATGTACATTGTAATGCATTATATCTTTTCATAAATAATGGCAACCAAATGCATTATAAGGTTTGTTTGTTGCGTTTAATGTAGTATATTTTCTAAAGGTGTAACAACAAATAGGTAAGTATTATAATTTATTATAACTGTGATTACAATTATTCATGAGATCCTGAAATGCATTATTAGGTGCATTTATAAGGCATAATTAATGCATTAAAAATATTTTATAATGCATTATACATAAGGCTGTGAGTAAAGTGTCACCTACTTTTTATAAACATAAAATGTATATAAATGTGTGCATTCAGAAAGTATATAAAAGTCTATTAAAATTCAGTGTGTTGTGATGTAATTGTTTTAAATCATCACCACAGTTGGATTTAATCGTAATATTTTCACATCCTTCCTGTTTTTCTGATAGTTACCCAAAAAGTACACCAAGAATATTTATTTTTATATTTTAAGTACATCTTAGCAGTTACATCTATTTTAAACTATTACTAAGATATATTAATACACAAAGAGGAGGATAGTAAAAAAAAAACATTAGTGTTAAATAGCTAAATTATCTTACATTACACCAAAATACTATAATTATAGTTTTGAATTATGCCAATTTCAGATGCATATTAACTACATTCAGTTAGTCCGGTGAATTTATACATGAATTTATAAAAGTAAAAAGGAAAGAGAGATTCCCACCTTGCATTCTAGGGGATTTTTATCAACTTGTTTTATGGACAATGCATTTGTATACATATAAAATCAATATCATTTCAAAAATGAAACCAAACCAGTATGAAAATATGAGTAGTAGTTGTTTGGTGTTATTTTCTCTTCATGGTATCAGCTTTCTCCTAAACTCCTCCTTATAACAACAGAGACATATAAAACCTAGAGCCATCCATCAATCTCAGCATGAGTAAATGGCAGTCTGGAGAGAAAAGTGTTGCCATGAAATACCCTCTAACTGGATTGCTCTTCCCTTTAAGAGTCCTTCAATGCTGTCTCTGTCCAAAGACAATGTGCATGCCAATGGATGAGACCTCAATACGGTCGCCAAACAGATGCATGTCATTGACTCCCACCACCCCTGACATGACGTCTCTGCCACCAGAGACAGATGCCAAAGGCTCTCAGTTATGACCTTTGGACAAGAAACCTTAAAACACAGAATCAAGAAATTTTATAAACAAGACCTGCATGGTTATATACAGTGATAGCCAAAATTATTAGAATGCTAGTATTTTCACCAGCTAAAAAATTATTTTAAGTCAGTTATTTCTCTCTTTTGCTGTAGTGTGTCAGTAGGAAATATCAGTTTACATTTTCAAACATTCATTTTGCCATTAATTGTAATAATCCAGTGAGATTTTTGTTTGCACAAGGAGTCTGACAACAGCCAGTGCTCCACACAGAGATCTGATCTCACCATCATCCAGACAACGTCTCCAAGATGCTATAAGAGACCTTCCTGCAAAGCTACCTGAAAAACTATGCGCAAGTGCACCTAGGGATAAAGCTGCTTTAAACACAAATATGGTGACACCAAATGTTGATTTAATTTAGTTAATAGAAGTTAATTGATAAAGAAAATCTATTTATTACAGCATTTTACACAATGGCCTAAAACTGTAGTACTGTAGCGTTGCAGGTAGGTTTCTTGAAGCATCTTGCCACAGATGTTGCCACAGTTGTTCTGGATTTAGTCTGTCTCAGTTTGTTCTGTTTCTTCATGTCATTCCAGACAGACTGGATGATGGTGAGATCAGATCTCTGTGTGGAGCACTGGCTGTTGTCAGACTCGTTGTGCAAAGAAAAATCCCACTGGATTATTACAGTTAATGGCAAAATGAATGTTTGGAAATGTAAACTGATTTCCTACTGACGCACTACAGCAAAAGATAGAAGTAACTGACTTAAAACCATATTTAGCTGGTGAAAATATGCTAGTGTTCTAATAATTTTAACCACCACTGTACCTGCATGGTTTAAATAAAGCACTATATGTTTTATATAGAGGTATAGATATAGTTAAAATGTAAAAAGGGAGTTTTATTGATTTGACTGATATTTTATTATAAAATATTATTTTGTTTATATTTATAATGCTTTGTTAAACATTAATCCACTGTGCAGAGACAGCCAGAATTTACTGAAAGATTAATGTTTGTTCCAAGCTTGCAACTGACGCATGCATTTGCATGATTTAGGCAGCCCTTTTTTATTGCTGAGTCATTTTATATACTGCGACATAATGAATATTATGAGTTATCAATTTAAATATATAGTGAATGAATAAGTATCTAGATTTTGTTTATGTGTACATTGTCTTAGATCTGTAAATATCATTTTGTGTGTTTATTGAGTAGCTGTGCTAGAAAGAGATAATGTATGTTTGTTGCTCTCCTTTACATGTGTTTGTGTGACAGATCTCAGTGCAAGTGTTTGATTGGTGTCTCTGCTCTGCAGGATAAGACCAGCGCTCTGAGCCTCAGTAATGTGGCTGGAGTTTTCTACATTCTGATTGGTGGGCTTGGGCTGGCCATGCTGGTGGCCCTGGTTGAGTTCTGTTACAAATCAAGAATCGAGTCTCGAAGGATGAAGGTGTGTAAAAACCATGATAATCTACCCCATTCGGCATCTATAGTGCAATATTTAGATCTGTCCACATTTAATTATGGGCTTTGTGTTTGGCACTTATAATGTTTTATAACTGCTATCGTATACTGACCTCACTTCCTCTGGGGGATCTGGCAGAGGAACGTGTTGGCATTTAAGAGGTAATTGTGGGTGGGTGTAAACATTATACCACCCACTGCACCTCTCTCTAATCCTGGAGCGCATTGCTCTAGAACGCTTACAAAATTAAGAAGAATACAGTGACTTATATAGATTTAATTACCCACAAACCCATGTGGTGACTCATAATTTTCATTTAAGGTCCTTCAAAGGGAAATCTGAGAAGTAATTTTAAGACATGGTTTATGAAACACATGGTGTTGCGTAAATATATTTTTCAGACAGCGTCCAGGAACAGCAATTTTAAAATGTAATAGATTATTATGATTACTTTCCACATGAAATAGCTTACAGTTTCCTTTCATGTGTTGACATTTTTTATTAAAACAGGACGTTTGGGAGTGGGACGCATCAAAATAGACCTTTTATGTTCTGTGGAACATAAAAAAAAAGATTGTCAGTGTGGTATAGTGTTGTTTTTGGATCAAGTTAATTTTCATTGTATGGACAAAAACATACATGTTTTGCAGAAGAAAAAAAGCCATACAGGTTCGGAACAACACGAGGGTTAATAATAACAAAATTTTAATCTTTAGTAATAGTTCGCCCAAAAATGAAAATTTGCTGAACATTTACTCACCTTCAGGCCATCCAAGATGTAGATGAGCTTGTTTCTTTATCGGAAATTTAGCTTTAGATCACTTTTTTGGAGTGAATGGGTGCCGTCAGAATGAGAGTCCAAACAGCTGATAAAAACATCTAAATAAAAGGTTTTATAAAACCCATCTCCTGTTGTTCTCTCACATCAAAATCCACTGGCATTTTTGTTTAGAATTGTTTTGGACTGTTTTCACTTGCAAACAGTGCTTGATCTGTACATATTTCTCTCCTGATTCAGAAAAGATGACTTTTCACATGAGAAAGCAACAATATGGATTGAGGACTCATCTGACGTTAAAAATGTTTTGATGGATTTTTTTATTATAAACACGCAGCTTTTTGCTTCATAAGACATTAACTGATGGACTGGCGTTGTGTTGATTACTTGTGGATTATTGATAGATGGTTTTTATCAGCTGTTTGAACTCTCATTCTGACGGCACCCATTCACTCCAGAGAATCCACTGGTGAGCAAGTGTTGTAATGCTAAATTTCTCGGAATCTAATGAAGAAACAAACTCATTTACATCTTGGATAGCCTGAGGGGTGAGTAAATATTTAGCAGATGTTCATTTTTGTGTGAACTATTCCTTTCAGTGTAACACCGCTAAATATTTTTACCATGTATTTTGTCACACCATCTTCTTCAGCAACATGCCACTCTTCTCTCTTCATTCGTCAAGTGTTAAGACATTACAATCACAGAACAGCCACATTTAGAATATCACAGCAACAAATCGTTGTTGCTTGCAGGCCAATTAGTCTGCATCAGCCCGAGTAACATAATCCCCAGCAATCCACTGAAGTGTGCTGGATTTAAATCATTTATTCGTCAAGGATGTACAAGCCAACATCCACATCATTAGCTCCAGTTTCAAGCCTACAGGGTTTCATTACGTAAAATTGCTACATGAGAGAGTGGCTCCAAGTTAGTGTGGCACTGGCCTCATCATTGCTGCACTTGATGGCTGTTATTTTTCACCATTTCTTATCATGAATCATTGTCCACACTGGCTGAAGCAAATCCTCAGATCAAATGAAATGTGTTTATGCGTAATTGAGGTCAGAGCTGGCGCGAACAGTTAGCCGGCTTCAAAACTGCACCGCATGTGCACCGTTTTGCCGTTTGTGCTGCGGTGCCTGCGCAGTGTGCTGTCTGAGCAGCTTCTTTGTGTTTCTTTTCTCCTAGCAAATCATTGATGCAGCCATGCTCAGCTCTACACTGACTAGGATGGGCAGCGGAGGTGAGAACGGACGCGTGATGGCCCATGACTTCCCCAAAGCGGCACAGACTCTGCCATGTATGGGCCAGGCAGCCGCCATGGGCCTCAGCACCACTGGGATGTAAACAGCCATCAGCCTCTCCGAGATCAGGGGACATCAGGAGACCGATGGAAAGAGTGGGAGAGGACATGAGAGACACTGCAGCGTACCGCTCACCTGCCACTGAAGTACTGCCAAATGGATTCATGGAGACACTCTGGGCTCCAAATCAAATTAGATAAGGAGGGAGGAAAATCACTTTTCTAATATTAAGATGTGTTAGTTTTTTTTTTGGAATTTCTCCGGTGCAATAAGGAGACCATGCGTGAGGTGTTTTTGTATGAAGCATAATTTTTGACAAAACTGAGAGGTTTCCCTCAATCTCATAAATTACTGACAATTGAACTGCAGCGTCCCCCCCCCCCAAATCACAATTTCCAGTTGTGCTCATTTTATTCTTTTCATCTGCCTTATGATATATCTTTGACACACATCTCTGTTTGAGGAACATTTTTGCCCAACGTATTCTGTAACCTAGTTACATCATTATTTATCAAATAGTTAAAGGAATAGTTCACCCAAAAATGAAAATTTGCTGTCTAATTTGTACTGTGGATGAGTAGGTTTCTTTATGGAAACAAATTCTGAACAATTTAGTATCACTCACCAATGCAGTGAATGGGTGCCGTCAGAATGAGAGTTCAAACAGCTGATTAAAAATATCACAATAATTCACAAGTAATCCAGACGATTTCACTTCACAAGACATTAACTGATGGAGTCGTGTGGATTACTTGTGGATGATGGCACCCATTGACTGCAAAGGATCCATTGGTGGACAAGTGATGCAATGCTAAACTTCTTCAAATCTGTTCCGATGAAGAAACAAACTCTTCTACATGTTGGATAAGCCTGAGGGTGAGTATATATTTATCAAATTTTCCTTTTTGGGTGAACTGTTCCTTTAAGGTGAAGTGTGTAGAATTCTGTGCCAGAATTGCAAAAATAATGACCTCTGTCTGCCATTGGTAAGACAAACAAGTAGTCCTGTCCTTTCATTTTTGAATCAGCTATCCTTTTACCATTGAAAAAGTTATACACTTCACCTTTAAGAAACAATTCTGAAATTAAATGTTTGTCTGATGTTGTCCCATGGAAAGCTAGGAAGTGTGCTACATCAGTGTGTCAGCTTCAGTCTACAAATGTCTTCCTTTCCAACCAGTTTGATTGGCAAGCCTCTCTAGGGAAGGTGAGTTCTTCCATAGGTTCGGAGAGGCTGATTACCAGTCCTGTCATTGTTACCGCTGTAGCTTACAGTCTCACCCTTCACTTACGAACACTTTGGATCAATCACCACTTTCCCGTCCATGCTGCTCGATAGAATCTGAGAGTTAGAGACGTCAGAGAGAGAGAAAAGTGGGTATAGGCTACGCAGCTCCACATTTTGTGTTACTGTTTTGCCACTTCCATTCTGTCTTCATTTTTGGTTTACATGACATTTTTCTGTTGGAAGTAGCTGATGTTATGTATAGTACATCATTCCCACACTCACCTGCTAATGAGGTCGGTGTACACAGATGCGACAGTATCAACAAATTCAAGGGCAGCATGAGCACCCAGGAGACCGTCGACTTAGAAGCCCTAAAACTTATGTTTGTAATATTGTCATTGTAATAACAGTTGAAATATTGTCGTGTAAACACCAATTCCATGAAAAGTATTTTATGGAAATCTGCCTAATAGCTGACACACGGACAACAACATAAATTGCTCATGCTGTGAGATTAATAGAGTGATTTAATAGCCTGACTCTAATAGTCCATTTGAGAGGAACAAAGCTCGGTGGCGATGGCTTGTTTGCTTCAGTCGTTGCTTTATGCTGTAATAAAATGAAGCCACTTTTGGATACATAGACAGGCAAAGCTATCGAATCTTAAACGAAGACTCGCTTTTCGAATTTCGAGGTGCCACATCTGGCCTTGTGCTTCTCTATCAGACTGATTCAAGCACAGGACGGGATTTGAGGTGGAAGATCACAACGGAAGAGATGAACTCTAATGGACTGATCATCAGAAATGATAAATGAGCACAGAGGTAAAACTGAATGTCAATACTCTAAGCACAAGATCTTCATTCAGCCATTCAGGAGAACTTTCTTTGTCGGGAGCTTTTCTCTCTTTGTATCCTTCCTCAATACTTTGCCACTGGACCTTCAGCGGTTATACATCGTCTGTCCTTTTTATTGCCAATTCCATTTGTACAAATAGAGAGAATCAACCATAACATGACGTGGAACATTTGTGCTGACAAAACGGTGCTTTGTGGCCTTTGTTTTCCATTCGATGGGTTATTCGTTTTATTATATTTTGAATTATTTCTGGTCTTGTATTTAAAGTGAAATTCTGTATTTAGATGTTTCTTTGGTTGGTTTTGCACTTCTAGTCTTAAACAGGGCTGTCGATCGATTAAACATTTTAATCGAATGAATCACGATATACTGATTAATTAGTCAAATTAATCACATACTGTATATCCAGTGTCCTGAGAAAGAAATCAAACAAATTTAAAATTCATTTATTAATGAATCATTTAAAAATACAACATTATTGTGGCATGACAGCTTTAAATACACAATGTGATTTATATATATTGTCAGTAAGTCAGTATATTGTTTTTTCATATGATTGAACATGAGCACTTGTCAATCTGTCTGAGGAAGTTTTCTGTTACTGTTTTTCAGCATTGTTAATTTTATTATTGCTTATTTTATTTAATCAGTAAAACATATTACCTTGACAGCCCTATACTTCAGCCCTCCTCTTTTTCACATTCACCTCACAAAATACCTTTTAAAAACAGCAGCAAGATGTAACAGCAAGAAATCAACGTGTTGACAAGAAGTATTCAGAAATAAACATTTTCTTACTAAACACTTTTTGTTTCCCATCAAAATTTCTGCTGTTTTGACGTATGTGTCTGTTCTCTTTGTCGCTCTCTGTTCTTAACTAGCTGACATTTGCATTTGTTTTAAGAATGAATGATGCCAAATCTAGAGTCAAGTCATCTACCTCTTCTGTTTCTTCTCATCAGATGAATTCATGTCCACGACTGAGCTGCACTGATATAGAACATCTTGTTTGAGCTCTGTTGGCTCTCAGAGTGCTGTATTGATCTCGATAAATGCCACATTTGTTCTCTTCCTTCTGTTCCCCCCATAGGCCTGGCCTTTCACTCACTCACTTCCAGCAGAGGAATAGCTCATGCTCAAGACATAGAAAGTGCCAGAGGCTTTCGTGCATTTTGCAAAGTGTTCAGAAATTCAGCACTATCTGAACTCGGCTAATTGTGTGCCTACAGGTATACATTCATCTCTGAGAGCTGAAGCTGAGAAGTTTTGTATTTAGGGTTATATTGAGGTGCCTAAATGTAAGACCCAGCTTGAATTGCAGTTCTGTTTGGTGACATTAAAGGGTAGTTCATCCAAAAATGAAAATACTGTCATCATTTACCCTCCCTCAAGTTGTATGAGTTTCTTTCTTCTGTTGAACACAAAAGAAGATATTTTGAATTTGAAAAATATTGGTAACCGAACAGTTGCTGGTAGCCATTGACTCCCATAATATGGAAAAAATACAATGGAAATCAATGGCTACCAGCAATTGTTTGGTTACCAACATTCTTATGTTTGCCAAAAGTAAGATAAAAAGCTTAGAGCTACATGGCAGAAATTATTTGGTTAATTTATACTGAACACATACTGCAGCACAGTGAATCACTGTTTGCTAAAAAGAAAAGAGATCCTGAGAGATCAGTACAAAATGTTTGATCTCTTTTAAAATTACTGTAAAAACAGCTACTTCTGATTTGTAGCTTCAGTCTTTTGTGATCTGCCATCTATACTCATTCTTGTTCCTCCTTTCAAATAAAAACAATATTAGTTATATTACATTATATTTTTAATATAGTAAAATGTATTTTATATTACAATATTACGGCAAGAGAAAGTACTTTATACCCCAGATATACACTATATTGCACTCTAAAAAATCCTGGGTTATTTTTTTAACCCAGATGCTGGGTTGAGCCTTTTGGGACATTTTTTTGGGTTATTTTTTCAGTGTTTGGGTAGTTTTTGTGTTACCCAGCTCCTGGGTCAAATGTAACAACCCAATGTTTGGGTAGTTTTTGTGTTACCCAGCTCCTGGGTCAAATGTAACAACCCAATGTTTGGGTAGTTTTTGTTTTACTCAGATCCTGGGTCAGAAGTAACCCAGCGGTTGAGTTATTTATCGCGGGCATTTTGCGTCTTCTCTTCACGGGAGAGCAGTTCTAAGCACCATCGAATTGATGCATTCTTCGGTAAAATACAGGTTTGTGTACATTTTATTTTATCTATAAAATCGTTAATGTGCTGTGTATCATTCAATTTTATGCAGAGCAACATTCAGGCGCGCAGTGTGAATTACCTTTAACGAGTGTCGCGGTCTTTTCGCATGATGGAAAAGCCTGATGCTTTGCATAAAATAAACAATTTTATTCATAAAGATACAGAATATAATACTTTGGATGTTAAAACATGTCCTCAGAGCTGTTTACTATTTTGTTTTGGGCAGGTTATGGAGTCACAGCATGTTTCAGCTAGAGTGAAAAGCAGGGCAGAGGTCCGTTAGCAGTTCCCCGCTGAACACGAACTCCAGCTCGGGCGCAAGAACCAGTGCCGTTACGGTGGAAACAGAATAACAGAGACTGGTCGATTACACGTGAATTACTTCTATTTAATGTTTAATTTTTACTTCTAATGTTTGTTAAAGGAGTTTAAATATAGGCAATATGTATAGCCTATTAAAAACGATATATACAATGCTGTAAATGATAAATAAAGGAAAATAAAGGAAGTTATCATGCAAACCAGTGGTTGTGTGGAGTATTTTAGAAAAGTTTAGAGGATTTAAGTTAATCTGTAAACATTATTTAATGTATGAAGTAAAAAAAATAAGCTAGTAATAAAGTAAAAATGAATAAACCCATTAGCTGGGTTAAATCAACCCATTATGCTGGGTTAAATAAACAACCCAATTTGCTGGGTAAAATTAACCCCATATGGGTTCTGTCCTATATTTACCCAGCCCTTGGGTTAAAAACAACCCAAATTGGGTTGTTTTTAACCCAGTGTTTTTTAGAGTGTGCCAAAAGTTAGGGGACACCCCCTTTTAATGAACAGGTTTGACTACTTTAGTCATTTCCATGAGTATAAATCTTAATGTTTAAGCATATAATGATATTCTAGGGAACTGTGTGCTTCCAATTTTATAGCAACGGTTTGGACAGGACCCTCTTCTATGCTAACATGACAGTGTCTGTGTATAAGGCAAGGTTCAAAAAGAAATGACTGATTCAGTCAGTGTGGAAGAACTTGACTGGTCTGCAGAAAGCCAAGTCCTAATCCCAGCTGAACACCTCTGGTGTGACTTTAAATGCAGACATTGGGCCAAAAACTCATCACCAAACACCAATGACTTGTACATACACTGTATGGACAAAAGTATTGGGACACCCCTTTTGTAGATCAGAAAAAGGCACTTCCAAAACTGTGGCAACAAAGATAGAAACATAATTTATGTATTTAAAAATTGTATTTTAAAACTATTTATACTAGGGGGCAAACGTAGTAGGTGAAATGAAGCCTTTATTGTTTACAAGACAGTATAGAGATGACAGGAAGCTAAGTGGGAGAGAGGGGGATGGGATTGGGAATGGTCCTCGAGCCGGGATTCGAACTTGGGACACCCATAGCGCAATGGCCCGCGAGGCTATTGGTGCCGATGGCAATTCAGTTATTATTAATAATCATTTTATCTGAGATGCATGTAATGAGTGTAAAAGCTATAGCAACATTTCATGGTTTAAAAGCCATTTTAAATGTTTGTTTCACAAAGGACGCAACACCAAAGTTAGATCTAACTGAAACCTCACTCAGAACTTCATCATTCCTTAAGCCAAAAAAACCCCTCCTAAAACAGTTGCCATGCCAACCCTAGCACTTCCATGCCTTAACTGGGGAAAGAGCCTCATTGTTATCAACTTCTGTCCGTATGCTGTTTTTCACATCATTTACTTCTCCCGCTTTCATATTCAAACAAGCAGATTGCCTTCGAAATGTTTTATTGGGAGCTAAAGTGGAAATAAAAACAAACACTAATATTAAAGTGTCCAGTGTGTTTACTAAGAATCACTCTGGACGCATTGCATTTAAAGAGAAAAGACTTAATTATAACATCTAACACTGCATGCAATTCACAAGCATAAAAGCAAGAGGGGGTTTATGCATGCATAATAAAGTCACCTACAGACATCAGACTTTCAATGGATGACATGCAAGCTGAAGTCTGATATCTATCACAATTATAATGACCATAATCTGGGTAGTGCCCTTGTCATTAATGATGTTAATTTGTGCTGATTGACATTGCCATCTGACCTGCTAATAATAACCTCATCCAGTGCTGTTCTGCTATTGAAATGATGTTTACTACCTATCTGTCCTATAAAAGAGTAGCTGTGCTGGGGAACAACATCATCTCTCTGTGTGGCTGCATGAATTGTTTTTCAGAGCTTGTGTGGGAGGCAGCAAGCAAGAGTAGCGCTCCGTTTTGAATGATCATGGTAATTAGTGCAACGCACACACTGAACAAAAGCCATCTTGAAAATAGAACATGCACAGACAAATTAAAGCAGTGTATTGCTATGAGTGACATGTTTTCCATTCTCATGTCTCTTTCAGTTGGCTAATCTGACATTTGCATGAGCATGAGCAATGGGCAGGATGGGAAAGGTATGTTGAGACAACAACGATAACACTATATCACGTGATTTCGTTGTTTGTTGAAGACGGAAATGAGAAATAAAATGACCGGTTTATAGGCTCAAGCATCTATCATTTGGAGTAGGCCTATTGATTTGATCGAATCTAGCGAAGAATGAAACTGAACTGTGTTGACCCTTTTAACTCTAACAACAATGTTTATTTGACCCTCTTTAGCCCCTGTCTGGATTCTAATGAATTTATAGTATCTTTCAGCTCCTTTTTTTATCTATATAATCACATTGGAGATTTTGTTTAGATGGACTGGCAGAGCAAAACAAAAGTCCTATTCCACCCTGTGTGAGCTTTAAAATGGATAGTTTAAAGGAAATCTCTCAACAAGAAGCCAACTTTATCACCTGACTTCAGACGATTTTCTCTTCGACAGCAGTTGAATAGCAGGGTTGAAGCCGTGTTTTGTGTTTATTAGCCTGCAGTGACATCGGCTGGCCATTTATAGAATTGTCCTGTAATATTAGTCCGCTTTTTAGGGTATTTATTGCATTTTGCTAGTGGATATTTAATTTTATTTGACCCCGGCCAAATTTATGTTTCTTAATGCTTGAATCATTGTTCAAGAGTGAATCATTGTTCACTAAAGTAAGAAGAGAATCAGCCCAATATATATTTATAAAACGTGTTTAGAGATCAAAATCAGAGAACCTATAATTTCCTAAATTTCAAGGTCACTGCTTAGTTCTATTTGAAGTTATTCTATAGAGTAGAAAAGCAGTTTTTTTTAAGCATATTTCATTAATTGTATTCTGAAGCACAGTATAAAAATGTAAATGAGATATTTGAAAAAGAACACTTACAGATACCTCCCAGTTATTGGTGTTAATCTGACACCTGGTGTTAATTTCCTTAATTATATGACAAAACCTATTTAACTGGCAGCATTCCTCTTAATTTAACTTTTAAGAGATTGTAAGATTGTGGGCTGCTCTGACTGAAACCCTGTGAAAAGAGGTTGTCCAGATGAAGGCCACTGCAAGAGAAGCTGGTCATTCCAAATCTGTGATTTCTTGAAAATTGCAGGTTTAAGTTTACAATGTCACTAATTCATTCAAATCCCCCCAAAAGGCTGATCATCCACGTAATACAAATGCATGAGAGGACAGCATAATGCGGAGACACTCAATGGAGAATCAGTTTAGCACTGCAGCTGGAATTGCACGCCAGGTCAACGCTGAACAGGGTAAGGAAGTAAGACTGAAAGCGTGCTCTGCAGGCCTCTCATCAGCAGAAAGAATCAAAAGGCTGAGCTCACCTTTGCTGAGGAGCATGTTGTGGGGACAGAGGAGACCTGGTCCAAAGTTCACTTTAGTGATGACAGCAAGTTTAATTTATTTGGGTCTGAAAGGAAACATTTTGTTTGGCGTCAGATTGAGGAATAACTGAAGCCCAAGTGTGTAAAGAAGTCAGTGAAAGGTGGAGGAGGAAGTGTCATGGTTTGGAGGATGTTTTCTGCAGCAGCCACGTGGCAGGGTGAATGCAAATGTTTATCAGAACCTCCTTCAGCAACATGTGGTTCCTTCCCTGCAAGCATCTCCCAATCAGCCTGCAATTTTCATGCAGGACAATAATCCTGTCACACTGCAAAATGGGTTGAGCAGTTCCTTGAAGCTAAGAACACTGAAATAATGAAATGGCCTAGAGTCCTGATCTAAACCCAGTTGAAAATCTCTGGAAAATTCTTGGTGACAAAGAAACCCTGTTACCAAACTATGGAAGAGAGTGGAAGAAAAGTGGACCAATAGCAGTGTGAGAAACTAGTGATGTCCTGTAGCCACAGTCAGATGTGCTGAAGTCATTCAAAGCAAGGGTCTCTACACTTCCTACTAATGTATGACAGCCGTAACCTTCCAAATGTGTAGTTGTAATCTTCTTTTGTGCTACAGTGGTTACTGTTCTCTAATTTTGATCACTGTGTTTTCGACAAAATAAAGGTTTTTGTTGAAATGCCTTGGATATTTTGTCAAATATGTTAGTAGAACAGTGGTAGATATTCTTCAAAAGTTTTATGTATATATTTGCATTTTGCTACTGGGCAACTTTTTATTTTATGATATTTTATGACTGCAAGATTCATGTAACCTAACATTTAACCCCTAAATTTGCACCCTCAATAATCACCTTATGAAATTCAGTGGAACTTGTACTTATGCACCCAGTGTCAAGGGAGTTTTTGTGTGAGCACACTTGCTCTAGGTTACCAGTCTCCAGGTGGTCTGCAGTGGCCGCAGGTGCTCTATTTAAAAACTGATTTTGACACACCTGAGAGCAACAGAATAACCGCTTACCAATCTAGTTCGAACAGGTAATGTTATTGAAATGTTGAAGTGACAAAGAATGTTCAAACTGATTTCTATGTACAACAACTCATGTGTCTCAAAGTTCTCCTTTCTCATAAGAGTATCAAGCACATCATGATCCTTCTCCAAATGGAATGCAGAACTTAGTTGCAAAACAACAAACAACAACATATCGAATAGCACCGAGGGAGATTAAAGTTTAATGAGCATAAGCCCATGCAGTGATCAAAATATAGTAAGCCTGCTAAACTGTCTCTTTTAATATATAAACAACACTTTACAGCCAGTATAAGCATGTCTTTCTTCTTGATCTCTGCTTAAACCCGTTATAAGACAAACTGGTTCTCCAGCTTTCTGGAGAAACTTGTCTCAGCCAATAGGCTACCATAGCAGTATCAGGTATCTCCTGTTCTGAGATTACAATACAAACAAGCAAATAACATCTGTTTTATTGGATATTATAGGCCTAGGCTATTGTAGGCTTATATGTCTAACTCTCAATTTTATATGTATCATTTAGCTATCCTACAATAACAGTTCATGTTGTAAAATGTAGTTTTAAAGGCAGCTCCTGACAGTAACACCACGTCTTCCCCCTCAATCAATATAAATGTCATGTTTAAATAGGAAGTTTAACGTGTGTTTGAGTTCTGCTCACGGTATTATGAGGAAGGTCGTTACAGTGTATCCCTATTGGTAACTGCAGGCTCGTTATTACGCATGCCCGTGTCACCGAGGCGCTGTTTGGGCGTGGCAGTATACCTGCTTTGCTCGGTGGCGCATCTCAAGTGTCGTGTTTTCCTCCGCTGTGGTTCTGTAGTGCTATGTAGTTACGCGCAGGGTTGGTACCGACGCAGAAAGTGTATTCTGGCATATTCAAATGAACCGAGGCGAAGTCCGAAAGAAATATGTTTACATCGTAGTTTATTCTGAAACTACGAAAATGTTTTGTTTTTAAATGGCTTCATTTCGATAAATTTTAACCCGTCGTGTAAATAACAGTGGGTGAAACAATGAAAGACATACACCTGCCATCCGATTCATGTATCAATGGTAAGAGAGTTTGTTGTTGTTGTTTTTCAATAGTATAGTAATAATAGTAATAGAATAGTAAGAGACTATAACTTAACTTGCAATATGATTTTATTATGTGTTTGTGTGTTTTCGTGCATGTAATGTGAAAACTGCTTTTGGTTGCTTATTTGTAATAGTTGCACGTTATAGTTTTGACTCATCAATATGTTCTTCTTTGGAAAGGATATGAATGACTTCACGTTTATTAACATTTGACATCATATTTGTTTAAAGGACAAACATTCCTTATTGAATGATGTCAGCCTTTCAGTCAATGACAGATAATTGTTTATGCCTGTACTTTTGGTTCCATTGTTCCCTATAAAAACACTATGTAAACTATCTTTAAAAGGTGATTTATAAACGTAGGTGCTTTAGAAATGAGATGGTGGCCATGAATGATGATTATTATTAATAAAAATGAGTTGTATAGGCCTATACTAAGTTATGCAGCTGTTGTCAGATCTTTTATTAACCTTAAAAAATTCAAACAAAAATTCTGTAATAAATAATTTATATAACAATTATATATGTATTAAAATGTTGAATGAAAAGTAACAAAATGGCAGCCTGTAGCGATGAGTTCATTGCCCTTTCTTGCCATGCTGTCAGTGATGAAATGCTGCTGTTTTAGCAATGTTTAGCTGTTTCATGTTTTTTTTTTAAAGTGATTTTAAAAAAAAACAAACATTTTTTTTAATAAAAACTATTTAATCTGAATAAGCAATTTTTTGGGGTGCCATAATTTGTTTTGTACAATTTTGTTACTGTGGTAATGTAACCTATTGTTGTAACATGTTGTTCCTCCTTGTTCTTGTGATCAGGTTCAGTAATAAGGATCTTCTGTCCCACGTCCGCCTCTGTTTGTGTGTTTGACACGGGTGTTGGCAACACGTCTTTTAGTGTAGACAACTCCAATAAAAACTCTACAGTCAACACAGCAGCTCTCACCATTGACAAATGGAGCAACTACAATTTCTGGACGGGCTTGACGCTGGCCGTGCTCTCAGCTTTTCTTATAGGAGGAAGCATTATCCTGAAGAAGAAGGCGTTGCTGCGTTTGGCCAGTACTGGGGAGACGAGAGCAGGTAAGGTCATTTACATCGATATTTACATAATACTTAAAAAGTGCCATCAAATTCTGATGAAATAACCCTTATTAAATGTTTATATTTTAATATTCAGAATGTTGAGTGACTGGTTTTGTTTGAGGGTATTTGGATTTAACACTTAATTATTTGACTTGCCTGAATTACAATTGCGAAATTGATTGAAACTTGAAACTGGTTCCTTCTTTGTTTGTGCTTCGCTAATAATGACAGAATCACCAACAGGCTCTGTTTTGTTCTTCAACAAACTGAATATGTGAAAATGCTTTTCTGTTTAGCTGAGGGAGGTCATGGGTACCTGAAGGACTGGCTGTGGTGGGGAGGCCTTTTGACAAGTAAGTGCAATGCAATGCAATGCATCTGTCAATCATCTTTCTTTTGATGACTCAGACAGACTTTATCCTGTTGTTTTTCGCAGTGGGTGGTGGTGAAGCGGCAAATTTCACGGCTTACATGTTTGCTCCAGCCACAGTGGTGACTCCTTTAGGAGCTCTCAGTGTTCTTATCAGGTAACGGCACCGCCCTTATTTACCCTCGCCAACGGTTTGCTCCACACAATGCTGTGTAAACTTTACAAGTCTTTGAGTGAGAGGACTAGTATATTTTGAAATATTTATGACTGTAATGTTAAACATACTGAATTGCAATACCTTTTACGCAAATAAAGCACATTTGGCTGAGCTATAGCCTCCTGAGACCCTGAATCCTCAGTAGAGGACATGATATTTTAGTAAATTTCTCTGAGACTATATACATGTCCTGTACAGAGCATCTTTTCAGAGATACCAAATATTTGGAATTTTCACCATGACCACTCCCTCTCCTTGGTCTTCAAACATAGCTGACATTAATTTAGTAATCAAATGTGACGCTCTTAAGGAAATATGATAATATTTTGTATTTTGTACGTTGATTTCATACATGTCCACTGTAAAGGACAAGGACTAAAAGCATGTTTTTTACGCATTTTGGGAGACACAACAAATGAATAGAGAAAGAAATTTTATTTCAATATTCCTATGTTAGATATTATCTAAGAATCTATGTTCAAAGAACATGTCAATTGATAATTTCAATAACAAGCAGTCAATTCATCATGATATGATTATTATAAACATATACCAAGAATATCTCACGCATTGATCTCCACCTTTATCTGCCAAAGTCATGAGATTATAACTGAATCCCTCGCATGTGCATTTCTCAATATGAGTGCATTGATTCTGTTTATGGCCTTTTGTGTTTCTTTCTAGTGTTTTCATTAGAAGTAAATGGAAAGGTACTAATGTTAATGTTTATTTACTCTCTTCAGTGCAGTTCTGTCCTCCCACTTGTTCGGAGAAACAATGAATCTGCTAGGAAAACTTGGCTGCATGCTCAGCATACTGGGAAGCACTATAATGGTGATACATGCACCTGAAGAGGAAGAGGTGACGACGCTTACAGAAATGACACAGAAACTGCTGGATCCTGGTTAGTGTTGATATACCGTTAGTTATAGAACCGAAAACATGTTGTAATGGATAACAACAGCCTTTTCTGCTTCTCCTGAAGGTTTTCTGGTGTTTGCCAGCATCCTGCTGGTCACTTGTATGGTCCTGATCTTCTACGTCTCTCCTCGCTTTGGTCAAACCAACATATTAGTCTACATCAGCATCTGCTCTCTGCTCGGATCGTTCACCGTGTCCTCGGTCAAGGGCCTTGGCATTGCGATCCGCACCATGTTCTCTGACCTTTCAGTGGTCCGTCACCCTCTCACATGGATTCTTTTGCTGACCCTAATTGGATCCATCATCATCCAGGTCAACTATCTGAATAAGTCGCTGGATACCTTCAATACGCTCTTGGTGTACCCCATCTACTACGTCTTCTTCACCACTGTAGTCCTGAGCACCTCCGTGATTCTCTTTAAAGAATGGGGAGCCATGTCAGGAGTGGATGTGGTGGGCACCATTGGGGGCTTCTTGGTGATTGTGATCGGGGTGAGCATGCTACACCTCTTCAAAGACTTGAACGTGAGTTTTGAAGATCTAAGAAGCAACCTTTGTCAGCCAGAAAGCCCGTCGAAGAGGGAGGACAAGCACATCCTCATAGAGAACATAGAGAGCCTGCCGCCCATGAGAGAGGAAGGGCCCAGAGTCTTCATCATCAGCTGAGATTGTATCAGATCCCAGCTAGTTTGAATATACAGTTTAGCAATATCCTCACTCTTAATCTTAATTGTTGATTTCTCTGCTGAAGGCTGTTGTACTATGACGCAGTGATTTGGAATGGCTGCTGCTGAGTATGGTGATGATGCAGATGTTTTTTTTTTTTGAAAATATTATTTGGCTGTTACTCAAGATTTGAATAAACTTTTAGCAACCTCAGAAATGTTTGAAGACTGAAACAGCATTAAACAGAACATGACGCAGCAGAACTTCAAATCTTGCTGCTGAGAACTGCCAATGAAGCATATAATATACAAATTTTTTTTTTTCTTCTTGGATGGAACTGCGTGAGTGATCTTGAAATAGACCAGTCAATCTAAAATATTTACATAAATTTTGAATGGAAAATAAAGATTATATGTTTCATATTTCACAGGAAATGTATTTTTGTTTTCTAAAAAAGTTCATGTTGTTGTATTTCACATACTATCAGAGGATTTACAGACATCACACCCACTGTACCCCCAATTTATGAGAATATATAATGCTTACAATACATTAATTATATTATATTATATTATATTATATTATATTATATTATATTGTATTATATTACAGCCTGTTCATTTGTGTAAGCCGTGTAACGTCAGATTTTTGGCAAATCAGAAGACAAGTGGTCATATGAAACACATATGAAACGCATGTAAGTACTGGTAAGGTGTCTTGCCTGACCACTTGTGAACAGATCACCTAAACAGGCTTTTTTTTTTTTTTTTGGCTTAATTTCCAGGATATTGTGAATCATTTGAAGGCATTAGGAAGCTGCTATCCATATGTGAGAGACTAGATGCCTGAATTTACCAGATTGCTGATTCATACATAATGCTTATTGACCAAACAAGATTCATGATTAGATTTGAATCTGTGCTGTCAGGATTCCACAGAAAGTTCAGCCCCAGTCCTCGTGTGAGGGTTTATTTGATGTTTTATCTAATGCTTTCAGTTGCTTCTACCATAAAGCAGTAGGCCTATCACGTTCAGCGACTGACTTTCCGTATTACATTTACGCAGATTTGGAAAACAAGCAATCTCTGAATTGAGGGTTATTTGAGTCTGTGTGGCCAGATAAGTGTTCCTGTAAATCGGATAGCTCCAAACGTCACGAAAGACAAAACTGTATTTACCTTTTAAATCACTGACCAGAAGAGCACTGGGTCAATCGACTCTGTCAATAGCACTTGTAGCCTGTGTGACAGTTGGCGTCTGTTTCTCTCAAGTTACATTTGGTTTCATCAGAAAAGATCAAAGTCTTCAGAGCAGTGATTTTTACGTATTATTATTACTATTATTATTTAAGACCTCTCCGTCCCCAAGGATCACTGTAAAATTGTATTTAACATTACAATAACATTTCTTTGAGAAAACCGAGTAAAATGCATAAAAGTAGCCTACATTTGCGTGACAGAATTTAATGAATGAATGAATGAATGATGCATTTATATAGCGCTTTATTGTGTATTGCCATACACCCAAAGCGCTTTACAATCATGTGGGGGGTCTCTCCTCAACCACCACCAGTGTGCAGCATCCACTTGGATGATGCGACGGCTGCCACAGGACAACGGCGCCAGTACGCTCACCACACACCAGCTATAGGTGGAGAGGAGAGAGAGTCATAGAGCCAATCAAGTGGATG